>CAUYPK010043021.1:0-11341 GCA_963574355.1 Loris lydekkerianus | reverse complement strand
AAAGATATTTGTACCAGAATGTTTATTGCAGCCCAATTCATAATTGCTAAGTCATGGAAGAAGCCCAAGTGCCCATTGATCCACAAATGGATTAATAAATTGTGGTATATGTACACCATGGAATATTATGCAGCCTTAAAGAAAGATGGAGATTTCACTTCTTTCATGTTTACATGGATAGAGCTAGAAGATATTCTCCTTAGTAAAGTATCTCAAGAATGGAAGAAAAAGTATCCAATATACTCAGCCCTACTATGAAACTAATTTATAGCTTTCATAACCCCATTATAACCTAAGAATATGGGGAAAGTGGAAAGGGAGTGGAGGGGAGGGGAGAGGATGGATGGTGGGACCACACCTATGGGAAATCTTACAAGGGTACATGTGAAACATCCTAAATGTAGAATATAAATGTCTTAACACAATAACTAAGAAAATGCCAGGAAAGCTATGCTAACCAGTGTGATGAAAACATGTCAAATGGTATATAAAACCAGTGTATGGTGCCCCATGATTGCATTAATGTACACAGCTATGATTTAATAATAAACAAATTTTAAAAAAAAGAAAGAAACAGCAAATACTAATCATAAAGAAAAGTAGTGACAATTTTGAATTCATGAAAATTTAAAACTTTTGCTCTTGAAAAGTTACAAAACACTGATGAAATATATATTTCATACAATGAGAGAAAATACTTGTGTTCTATATATCTGATTTGACTCTAGAGTATACAAAGAATTAACTCTTAAACTCATTTATAAGCAGGAAAATAACACACAAAGAAAATGGAAAAATGACTTATACAGATATTTCACAAAATAAGGTATGTGAATTGCCAACACATACAAAGTCAATCTCACTTGTGATCATGGAAATTCAGACTAATGAAACATCTCTAGTGTTCACAAGAAAGCTGAAAAGAAAATGTCAACGCTAGATGTCAGTGAAGATGCAGAACATTCAGACTCATACATTTCTGATGGAAAGTAAAATGGTAAAATCTCTTTGGAAATATAGCCCTTATTTTAGAAGGTTAGACATACATTTACCCTATGAACCAGAAATTCTACTCTTTTATATTTATCTAGACAATGAAAATATGTGGGCACAAAAGTCTTATGTAGGAATGTTTTTAGTAGCTTTTGTTTTGATTATAATAACACCAGATTGGAACCAGTCTGATGTCTATCAATATTAGAGCTAATATACTGATATTAATCTTCACATATGTATCATATCCATACAATGGGATACTACTCAGCAATAAAAATAATCTAGTAATATATGAAACTACATAGACGAATCTCACAAAATATTTTCTGAGTAAGCAAATTCCCATATAAAGGAGTACATACTTATCATTTCATCTATATAAACATCTAGAATAGGCAAAACTAAACTGATGATAACAATTAGACCAATGATTGCTTTTGAAGACCAGTGATTAACTGGAAAGGATTATGAGGTAACTCAGGGAAATATTTCATTTTTTGATACTAATATGAGTTAAATCAGGGGTGTCCAACCTGTGGCCCATAGGCCACATGCTGATTTTTTTTTTTTTTTTTTACATTTTCTAACACCTCGGTTTCAAGATTTCACGTTTCACATTTCTCAATAATTTACAGGCATCCATAGTGAAATGTTGCTTAGTGCTAGCTGGAGAGAGCAAGCTCGGGTCTGAAAGGAGAGGTGGGTCCAGGTGGAACATCACAGTTGAGCCCCAAGGAGTCATGGAGGGGCCCAAAGAAGAGGAGGGTGTTATCGCCAGGTCCTCTTGTGGGGGGTGTTCCTTGGAGGGTCCCCTCCTTTTCCAGAGCTGTAGCTCTCAGCCAAGGATAGGGGAAGCCAGGACCATTGGCAGCAACCTCACTAACTCATGGGATATAGGTTCCAGTTTTTTTCCCAGCTTCTCTGTGGGTGGGGCAGTTTGATCTCTGCATGCTGATTTGTGAGGACTTACCTGTGGTGCTGGATACCACAAAAATTATACATGGACCATTTTTTTGCTAATTACCTTTCATTAATGTTTGTTTATTTAATGTGCAGCTGAAGACAACTCTTCTTTCAATGTGTGGTGGAGAAAAAAAAAAAGGTTGGACACTCCTGAGATAAACAAATATGTGTATTTGAGCATACAAAACGGTATGCTCAAATTCAGCACATTTCACATTATGTAAATTCAAATGCCATGAATGGAAATAAGTTGGTATTCAACAAAAGATCATAAGTTGAACTATTATAAAAGTATACATCAGCCTAAAATCTATTTGCTGAAAGAAAATCAGTTAAGGTTCTTAGTTCATCTTATATATATATATATGTGTGTGTGTGTGTGTGTGTGTGTGTGTATAATATGGACACCTAATTCCATACAGTTTTTTATTTAAACTTTTGCAATACAGGAACTGTAATATACACATATTACAAGTAATTCTCATGGGTGGTGTCTGTGGCTCAAAGGGGTAGGGCGCCGGCCCCATATACCAGAGGTGGCGGGTTCAAAACCAGCCCCAGCCAAAAATAATAATAATAATAATAATAATAATAATAATAATAATAAAGAAAGTAATTCTCAGGTATGGGTTCAAAAAGATCAAAATAAATGATTCCAAATAGTTTTGAAGTTAAAATGCAAACATTCCAGTCATAGTAATCTATACAATTACTAAATGTGAGTTATAAATCTAGTTGCAAAATTCTCAGTCAGTCTATTGAAAAGAAAGGAAACACAATAAATTATATAATCCTTGAAATCTACTTTAAAATGTCTAGTTCCATAGGGGAAACAAAGGATTTTTAATATTTAATTTTGTGAGATGAAGAAAAACAGGCAAAAAGACAAATAAAAGAAGACTCCTATAAGCACTAACTAAGCTTACGTACACTCACCCCAAAATTATAATAGACAGTTGAACACACTCATTCCCCAATAGGGAAAGATACAAATCATCTTATATACAAGTATAGGCTGACTGGAGAAAGAAAGGAGACATGAAAAGAGTTCTAGGAACTCACTGGGAATGCCCGGAAAACCTGCTTCTTGTAAATTTTGTTTCCCCAAGAATACAGTATTAAAGAATATTCCTATATTCTAGACTTTCAATAATATTGGGTCACCTTCACTATAACATCAATAGTAAAAAGATAAAATATTAGAAGCAGATCATAAATTAATTTACATAATAGAATAAAAGACAGTTTTTATAATTTATACATAAAAAATTGTTAATGTCCCACTTTGTGGGAAAAATCAGCAATACTCACCAGATATCATTCATGTGGTTCCCTAGGTTTCCTGTTCACCCTCTCACACTTAAGTTGAATCAATAAACTAGTTTTAGCCAAAACATATTTCACCTTTTGGTAAGACAGTTAAGAATCAGCATGGCTTCACCATCATCTCTTTCTCTGGAGACCTTAGACACCAGTTGCTCCTGGTAGCAGCCTAGATGGGTTGGGGATGTTGTGTTAAGGCATTGAAATTTAAGAGTGTATCCATTGCCTCTTCATAAACTATTCAATCCTCATTAACACATGCATAATATAAATAAACTGAGGAAGATACAAAGAATAAAAAAGACATAAGACCAGGAGCAAAAAAATGAAGGTAGAAAATAAACAAGCTTTAGTATATTAGGGACTCAGAGTTAAAATCAGAAAAGTCAAAATTTATCACCAAGTATATGAGCTAAGCATCATGTTAACATGCTAGGAATTCAAGAACTAACTAGTGGAAAAAAGAAAGTGAAGAAATAAAATAATAAGTAGAAGAATCAAAGAAATTTTATGAAAATTGCTTGCAGTGTTGAAATTTTCCTTTTTTTCTTTTCTTTCTTTTTTCTTTTCTTTCATTTTCATTTTTTATAGTTTTAGACAGAGTTTTTGCTCTGTTTCCCTGGTTTGAGTGTCCTGGTATCATCATAGCTCACAGCAACCTCAAACTGTTGGGCTCAAGCTGTCCTCTTGCCTCAGCCTCTGGAGTCACTGTAACTACAGGTGTCGACCATAACACCTGACTAGTTTTTCTGTCTTTTTTAGTAAAGGCAGAGTCTCACTCTTGCTCAGGCTATTCTCAAACTCCTGAGCTCAAGTGATGCTCCTGTCTTGTCCTCTCAGAGTGCTAGGATTACAGCTTGAGCCACAGCGCCTGGAAGAATCTTTCATAGGAACAGTTTTAGAGTCATGAGAATGGATTGGGTTTCTTTCAAGATGCAGAATTTTAAAAAATTAATCATGAGCAGAAGAAGAGGGACTAGGATATTATTCTGTTATGGAAACAAGAAAAAAATACCAAAATATGTAAGGAGTGTATCATTTGGAGGACACAACTGCCGAGACACAGAGCACTCAAAAAGGTGGCACTTCCAGTGGAGTGGATAGGAGTGTGGACTCTGGGTTGCATTACCCAGATTTGAATCCCTGCACCCTTAGGGATCTTCTGTGTGGCCCTGGGAAAGTTGGTTCACCTCTCTGAGCCTCACGTTCATCACATATGAAATGATATTTCTAATAGTATTTGTGCCGTAAGTCTATTGTAGGGACTCAATGAGTTAATTTGCATAGAACACCTGCGAAGTATGCCTACCTAGCATACTTCAAGTGCTGTGCAAGACTTCTCTTTTATACACTATCAATCTTGATAACAAAGTTGCCTTATGAAAATCCATAAAATTAAACAGAATGAAAATATTCAATATCAAAATTTATGACATCCAACACAAATATTCAAATAAAGTTTAAGGACAATTTGCTGCATTTGAGCTGTAAGTTGGTATTTTAAGTTGGTGAAACACATTTGTAGGCCCTGACCCAGAACATTTCACATTCTTCATTCAGTTCTGCTTACTTACAGAAGTTTTTATTTTTTAAGTGGGAAAGAGAAGAATGTCTAATTTACTCTCGTTTCATAGCTTAAGCATATTAAAACCAAAAATTAAACCATAAAACCATCATATAACTTTGGCGGCAATTACTTGGAATCAACTATCTCAGGTTTGGGAGCTATTACTCAGCTGTAGCTCAGTGATGTTAGATGTTTTCATTCCAGATATAGAAAACATTTAAGACAATGATAGATGATCATCTGATCTGATTTCTGTGTGGAATTTGTAGAATAATTTAACAACATTGAGTCTAACATGAATAAAGCATACATCAAAACAAGGAAATCTGTAATATGTATTCCATTTTTCATGCACATCAAATTATCCTTGACATAAGAAACTTGAGTTTGTGTATTCTTTTTTCCCTTCGTCCAAGGTGATTATTCTATTTTGGCAATGTTACCTTTAAAAATAATAACTTCCAGATATTTAAGGAATTTAAAGGAGATGAAGGGGTAGTTATTACCTCAGTTATTATAGATTTTATCACTCTTTTCAATAATTGGTAATAGGATGTTTGAACTCCCAGTTAACAATCACTAGTAACTGCAGTAATTTATTTAGAAGAGGCATCATTCAAATTACAAATTGATATAATGAATTCTAATGAATACTTTCATCCTACATCGAAGCTTAATCCCTATTCAAAGTCGATTAGTTAGTATTTAAATTTATCATGGGATCAAGAGTGATTAGTGGTCTATCATAAAAAAGAATCCCATAAAATTCATGGCTCTTTATCACATGTAAGACTGAGGGAAGGCTATTTGAAAAGTTCTGAGAATAGTGTGGGATTTTCTATGGGAAATCTTGCCAATGATGCCTGCTCCTGAGGTGTTCTGCAGTAAGATGTAGCCCAGAAAGCATGATGTCCACTTTTACAAGAAGTTATTCTCCAAGAAACAAAAGTAGCTGTGTGCTAATGGTTTGTTAAGTTCTTATCATCTACATGCCCACTGACTATTCAGCTTCACAAAGTGTAACTCTAATTCTCCATTGCTTGAAAGATTCTCTAAGGAGCTTGTGAAAACATTAAAGCTTCTGAAAGACTTAGCTAAGTTTGAAGTTTGACTAACATGATGCACCAGACATGCAATTTAGAAATGGCAATTGTCCTTTTCCTGCAATTATGTTTATGTCCTTCTCAGAATGGAAGGAGTGAATCAGAATTCTGTTATACGATTATAACAGGCTCATTAAATTATAGAGAACAGAAATTAAATGACTCATGGTTCTTGGGGCTGGAAAATCTAAGATTAAGGAGCCACATCTGATGAAGGTCTCATTGAAAACTCAGAGATACCAGAATTATCAAACTCCTAATGACATTCTAATGCTTTACTTGCTTAGAACAAACATTCTGTTTGGGGGAATGTAGCTGATGAAAATAGTGAGATAGACAGAAATTGCTTTTCACTGTAGCATAATAAAAAGTCAAAAATGCCATCTAAATTATCCTTGGCAATGATTCTCTTATTAAACAGAAATGGAAATATCTTTCCTCGAACTCACACAAACCCATTTCCATAGTACCTTTACCTTCAAATAATTTACCAGTCTTCTACACTGTCCATTTTTTTTTTCTTTTTTTTTTTTTTTTTAGAACACAAAACATTAACATGCGGTTATTTTCAGGAGTGTGATTGGCAGGATAACTTGGTAGAAGTTCTCTTTCTCAATATCTTCCCCATTGTGTTTGCTATATGTAGCTGCTCATTTGTCTGTTGAACTGTAAAAGCTCTACTCTTTGGCTTACCAAAACACATATCTTCTTCTTTATCCTTGAATCCCCTGATTTGAGCTAAAAATTTTTCTCTCTAAGAAAATAACTTTTATATTTTCTAATATACATGTTGATTTTTAATTTTTGCTTATAAATTTTTACATATTTTTATTATGAAAATCTAAATTTGTGCTTTCCTTTTTTCCCAGTGTTCTTACTATTATTATACCATCTTGTGGAAAAATGGAAACCTGGGATTTTTATTTTGTACTCATGGCTGTTTTAAAAATATGATTATAAGGTCAAACCCACTCAGAATTTACATTTTTTTCCACTTACTTTTTCTAGGTCAGACAGATACATCCTTATGTAAGACATTCATGAATTGAAACTAAGGTTAACTTCCCTTTATCGAGGCTGCCCATGATTTTATTAATACTACCTATATTTCCTCTTAGGCCTTATTCTGTAACCACTGGGTTGCCCACCTACAAGTTGGGGTTTCTTGCCATTGGTGCTATTGACATTTGGAAACAAATAATGGTATGTTTTGGAGGTCTTCCCTATGACTTATAGGATATTTAGGAACATTACTGGTCTCTATGCACTAGATGCTAATAACTCTTTCAAGTGTAATGATCAAAACCATACTCAGACATTGCTCAATGTTACTTAGAAGATCTCTTAATCCACATTATACTTTTATCACAGAATACCTAAGACTGGTTAATTTATAAAGAACAGAAATGATATAACTCATGGTTCTGGAAGCTGGAAAATCCAAGATGAAGGAGCCACTCCTGATGATGGCCTTCTTGCTGTATCATAACATGACTCAAGACATCACAGTCAAGAGAAATAAAAGAGGGAACATTACAACTGGCATTACAGAAATAAAAAGGATTATAAAGAAATGATATGAATAATTTTATGCCAACTAATTAGATAACTTAGGTAAAATGAATAAATTCTTAGAAAGACTCAAATTACTAAAACTAAAGAAGAGATAGACAATATGAATTGAGTTATAACAGCTGAAGACGATAAATTAGTAATCAAAAATAGCCCACAAAGAAAAGCCCAGGCCCAGGTGGCTTTATAGGTAAATTAAAAAAAAAAAAAAAGCTTTTAAAAAAATTAATATGAATTCCACTCCTCACAAACTCTTCAAAAAATATAGAAGAGGAGAAATCACTTCCCAGTCCATTTTGTAAGGCCAGTTTTACCCTGGTACCCAAACCAAACAAAGGTATTATGAAAACCAAAAAGTACACATCAAAAGTTCTTAAAATATGAATTTAAAAAAAATCAATAAAATATTAGCAAACTAAATTCAATAGCACATAATTAGAATTATAAACTATGATCAGGTGAGATTTATTCCATCAGTGCAAGGTTGATTAACATCCAAAAATAAATTAATGCATCATACTAATAGAATAGAAAATAAAAATCAGTGATCACCTCTAGAGACAAAGAAAAGAATTTGATTAAAAAACCCAATACCATCTCATGACAAGACCACTCAGCAAACTAAAAGTATAAGAGAAATTCCTCAACATGATAAAGGACATATACAAAAAGCTCAGAGCTAAAATTATTTTAATGGTGAAAGACTGAATGCTTTTCTATAAGATTAAGATACAAGTGTTCACTCTCATAACTTTTACTCTATAATATTAGAAGAATTTACTCTCCATTAGAATAGAATTAGAAGTTTTAGGCAGAGTAATCAATCAAGGAAAAGAGATAAAAGATATCAAACTTGGAAATAAAGAAGTAAAAATATCACAGATCACAAAGATCCCATATATAATATAAAGAATCCATAAAAAGAGAACTAAAAAGGAATTTAGTGTATTTCAGGATTCAAGATGAAAATACAAAAATTAATTATATTTCTAAACACAATAAACAACATAAAAGTGCAGAGAAAATATCATTGACAATAGTATCAAAAAATAAAATACTACAAAATACTATAGAAAAAAATTAAGAAGATCTAAATAAGTGGAGAAACATTCCATATTCATAGATTGGAAAATTTAACAGAATTAGGATGTCAGTGCTCCCCAGTTATCTATAAATTTAATGCAATCCCCATCAGAATTCCAGCTGACACCTTCATAGTAATTTCAAGCTCATCAAAAATTTACATGAAATTCTAAGAGAACTGAAATACAAAAACAACATTGAAAAGGAAAAATAAAGTAGGAGGGCTCATACTGCCAAGTTTCAAAATTTAGTACAGAGTAATGAAAATCACAATGGTGTGGTACTTTTCAAAAGGATTGACATTATAAACCAATGTCACAGAATTAAGAGTTCAGAAATAAACCCTTATATCTATAAATAATCTTTTCAATGAGTAGTTCTGAAATAATTGAATATCCATATGCAAAATGCTGAATTTTAACTTATAGCATTTACTAAAATTAACTCAAAATGAATCAAAGGGAGAGGATTAAAGATGGCGGCCAAGTAACAGCTTCCCTGCAACTGGGCACAGCAAGTCTGGGGAGACAGGACTCCAGGCACCTCTAGCCAGTGGGATCTGCCTATAATCATCCCTTGAGGATACAGGGAGCCAGCAAGGGACTTCTGGACCCCAAGAGGAGGACAAAAACAGTAAAGAACTGGCAAGTGATTGCGTGTGTTCAATCAATCTAACCACCCCAGCAACCGTGAGTACATGCAGCAATGAGACTGCAAACCAGAAGGGCCTTACCTGTGAACTGTTTTGGTATTCTTGGCCTTGGCACTTAGTTGAAATGCCTCGGGGAGAGCTTGAGCAGGAATGTGGGGAACTTTGGGCATTGTATGGGGCCCCAGACTGATCCACAGAGCTGTTCGCAGGAAGCCATTGGGAAAAAACTGCCCAGGTAAGCTCAGCCCTCAGGGTCCCAGAGCAAGGATCCGGCGGGACAAAGTAACCTAGTGACTGAGCAGCCTAAAGGTGGAGAGTAAGCTGCCTTACAGCCTTAAACCTTAGGGGCAGAGTGAGACAGTTTTGGCACACTGGAGGCTTGGGCTGTTGCTCTGGGAAGAGTGCCATGAAGTCACAGCTCATAGCAACCTCAAACTCCTGGGCTTGGTGCCACCCAGACCTCCATAAGAGCTGTGAAGCAACACCCGACTGGTGACTCTCACCCACCGGGCCTCCGCATTCTCTGATTAGGAACTGCGGGAGCCAGGCAACCCTGCGTCGTCCCTCCTGTGTCCTCCCAGCCTCCACACTAGCCCATTAATCTGGCCAGGGACTCTGGTAGCTGCGTGCCCTCTGGAGCCCTCCCTCCCTCTGCGCAGAGCCCTTCTACTGGCCAGAGACTGCTGGAGCTGTGGGTTCTCTGTGCCAAACTCACTGGGCACCGGGCACTCCCAGAATTGTGTGCACCCCCCCAAGCCCTGTTGCTGGACCCAGGTGTGCCACAAACCGAAGCTGCTTCCACAACCAGAACTCCCTAGCTAGAGCAGCCCCAGAGGAACTACACAGGGTCACTCCCTACAAAGATCCAGCAACAATAGAGTGAACCCACTGAGGTCTAATCTTGGAGAGACACCTCCCCGACTCTGAGGATGGCCAGAGGCAATGGTAAAAAACAATCATGAGGTGAAATCAACAGAAAAACTCTGGCAATATGAATAATCAGAGTAGATGAACTCCCCCAAGGATCAATGGGGCAGAAACACCACAAGACCCCATGCACAAAAAAATAGCTGAGATGTCAGAAATTGAATTCAGGATCTGGATAGCAAACAAAATCAAATTAGAATTCCAAAAGTTATCTAAAGAATTCAACGAATTCAAAGACCAAATGACCAAAGATTTTGACACATTGAGACAAGAAGTTGCATCCCTCAAAGATATGAGAAACACAGTAGAATCCTTCAGTAACAGAATGGACCAAGCAGAAGAAAGAATTTCTGACATTGAAGACAAAGCTTTCGAACACTCCCAAACCCTCAAAGAAGAAGAGAAATGGAGAGCAAAAACAGACCACTCTCTCAGAGAGCTCTGGGATAATTTGAAGAAAACCAATATTAGTCTTATAGGGATCCCCGAAAGTGACAAAGTGGCTTCACAAAGCAGAGAGTATCTTCTCCATGAGATTATGAAGGAGGATTTTCCAGACATGCCAAGAGATTCTGAAATTCAGATAGCAGACAGTTTCAGAACTCCAGCACGACTCAACCCGAATAAGACATGCCCCAGACACATCATAATCAATTACATTAAAGTTAATATGCAGGAGAAAATTCTGAAAGCTGCCAGACAAAAGAAAACCATTACCTACAAGGGGAAGAACATTAGAATAACTACAGATCTCTCTGCTAAACCTTTCAAGCTAGAAGAGGATGGTCATCGATTTTTAATCTCCTAAAACAAAATAACTTTCAATCCAGGATCCTGTACCCAGATGAACTGAGCTTCATTTATGACAGAGAAATTAAATACTTCAACGATATTCACATGCTGAAGAAATTTGCCACAACTAAACTAGCTCTCCAGGACATTCTTAGACCTATCCCCCATAAAGACCAACATAATCCTCCACCACAAAAGTAAACCCACCCAAAACATTTTTGATCAAATGCCAACTTCCACAGTTGCAAAAGGATTAAAATTGTCCACTAGACTCTCAAAAGGCTTATCAATATTCTCAATTAATGTGAATGGTTTAAATTGTCCTCTAAAGAGGCACAGGTTGGCTGACTGGATACAAAAACT
>CAUYPK010043020.1:0-23088 GCA_963574355.1 Loris lydekkerianus | reverse complement strand
AATATTTCTGTGTAGAAATGAAAATTGGTTTGTTTTTAGTATTTAGTGTAGATGTACACATTCCAGCAAATGTATTTGCAACTATTATGTGGTCAATGCTTTGTGATATAAATGTACTTTTTCAATGTATACTTTCACTTTTAAAATGCCTGTTTTGTGCTTTACAATAAATGATATGAAACCTCCTGTGTCGGTAAGTTGGATATGTGACTATTTAAAGGATTCATAATTTAGCAATGATAAATTAAGATACATATACACAAATATATAAGTTTTCCCCATGAAATATTGAGTTTTATAAACACTGGCATGTTTTCTCCCCCTTGCAGTATAGTGGTAGATTGGAAGATCTTTTCCATTTATTGTATTTGGCTGTTTCAGCACAAGTGATCCTGATTTCTTCATTTTTTTTCCTTGTGTTTGATTAAAAACTGCATGTGTGTACAATGATCTTTTGGCATACTTTCATTGCATTAACAGTGAAATTTCCTTTTATACATGACCACTGTTTCAGATCTGTACTGCTGCTATAACAGTTAACCTTTCTGTTCTTAATTTCATAATTACTTGATTTCCAAGACTGTTTCAGCATAACTAATTTTAAACAGTTTTCAGATAGTGAATATGAATAGCCTAATAAGAACAGTGTTTTTCCATGTAAAGCAACTCTTTCAATGTATATAATACTAGTGTGTTTCTTTCTAAATTTAGGATAGAAAAGTGAATAGATGAAAAAAGTATAGCTACATTGCATCTGCCATTGAAACATAACTGGGGTATGGAAACGTTCAAGCTTTTTTTTTCTTTTTGCAGTATAGATAAGCTTTGTTTTGTAAATGCACAAGTCCAATCATTGAATCAATTTAATTTTTTATGTACTTGAAATCATTTTATTACTCTTTAACACTCATGCTAAAGTTCTGCTATTTTGTTGAAATCCATTGTTTTACTCTTTGCATATTTGTTGGCTCTTTGCATATTAATATATTAGACTACATGCAAATACAGTCTGTCTTGCCATTGTCTGTTGAAGTGCAGGTTTGATCCAGCCAGTATAGAACTAGCTCTGTAGGGGTGAGGAGGACTGTGCTGTGTATCATCCTTGATTGTGTTCCTTCAAGGAGCATTGCACTGTAAGTACATCAGAATGACAAATTGATGAACTGCAACAGTATCTTTTTGTCAATGTTCCACATAATGCAAATGCCATACTTTGTTTGAATATTATGTTGGAATACAGTGCTGATATCTTGGAAAACCATAATTGCTTTTTAATTTAACATAGAATAATACATAGTTCTGTATTATTTTTTTTTTTTTTTAAGTGAGCTTAATGGGTAAGTATTTTTGATGTGCTTTAGCCATAGCTAAAGAAAACTGATCATTAACAAAGTTGAATAGTATTACTGGTGCTCCTAAAATAATGTTTTTCAGTGTAAAATATGCATATCTTATACATTAATATGAAAGACTTGAAATGTATCAAACAAGTGGATTTCAGTTTGCAAATAATGAGCAATGTAGCAGTTTTAACACCATTTCATAGATAGATATATATTTTGTTATTGGTTGAGAGCACCATTTGTTGTTTTGAATATACTTTAAAGGAAGATGTGTTAGGACATAAATGGTGAGATTACCTACAATGTGGAATATAGCAGTACAGTTCATTGTAGATATTTTGAAATGTTTTTGATTGTTTTATATAACCTAGAGTGACTTCCCTTACCCTTATTTTAGATCTGGATATGTAGTTCTAGTTTGAAGTTTGACAGTTAAGTTAGTTTTTCTGTTATCTTTAAGAGTAGGGTGTTGACATGAACAATTTCAGTATTTTGCATGATACTGTTTTATGGATGACCTTTTAGGAAAGTGGTGCATTTATTAATTAAACTGAAGAAATAGTTCAGTTGAATTCAATATCATAACTCACAAATTGGAGGCTGTTGATTTTGATTCATTTAAGGTTTAAAATCTTTATTAATTGCAAACAGTGCAATTATTTATACTTCACAGTGCCTTCCCAGACCTTCCACCTTAGGTTCTGCTGCAAAAAGCAACAGGTAAGCACAACCTAAGGACATATATAAATAAATATTTCAGTACATTAATGTTGTCCCTGTGAGGTTTTTGTGGTTGTGTATTCAAAAGCAATCTGCTACTGCTTCCCCAAAATGTTATTTTGTTATTTATGCTACCATTTTAATGGAAAGTCTGTAAGTTCAAGCAACTGTTTACATTTCTGGGTTATGTTTTTTACTTTAGTTTTTTTTTCTCCCCAGTTGAAAACAAAATAATTAGTAGATTGCAAGTGAATTATATCCAAATCTTTTTGTATTTTTTTCCCCAAATGTAGAAGTGTTACAATTAAGAAAGGACAATTACATAGTATTCAAAATTTAGAAAATCACTTGTTCGGAAACTTCAACAGCCTTCACAATCTGTTTATATGATTGACAGGACATTTTCTTTGCCCTCCAAAGCTATGATTTCTTTCTTTCTTTCTTTTTTTTTTTTTTTTTTTTTTTTTTTCCTTCTTAAACTCTGTAGTAATTCAGTAAGCATATTATGGGTCAGAGTTTTATTATGGTATTTTTTTCCTAGACAATTCAGTTCTCCTTACCTTTATATATGCTGAAAAAGGAATATACTGGCAGTATGTTTTGATAAGAGGCATGTGCATCAGTGAAATGTTAACTGTATAGCAAATAACCTTTTGTAATCTGTAGCAACCAGTATTTTTCTGATTTTAATAATATTTTAATAACTGACACTGCATTTTATTTTTTGCCAGTTTAAAATGTTTGTGTGTTTTTATAGATGATTTTAACTGGTACCTATTTTGAGTTAAGATGACTGTATTAAAGCAGCATCATTTCAGTTGTTTATTCGATTTCTAAAATGTGCTGATCCTTTTAAAACTCCTGCTTATCTCTACAACAAAGAAAAATATTCAAAAATACTGCCTTCATTTTCACACACAGTGCTGAAGATGCTGCAAGCACCAAATCATAGCTCATAAAATCAGGTCCTGAGATAGTTACCCATAAAGAGGAATCCTTTGAGTGTATGCCATTGGTGAGCCGATGAGCATGGACCATAGAAGGGCTCAATGTAGAAGGTAAAATTGGCAAATCATAATTGAGAAATATGAAATGTATTCCCATACATAATATGGTATAGGGTGTAATGTACCTGCTTTTTTATCACTTTTCATTTTGAAGTGCTATTCACTTGATCTTAAATGTTCCATGAACTGTTAAATTTCTTAAGTTATACAGTTACTGCACCACATTTATATTTATATGTATGTTTTCATAGTCAATGATAGGTATGTAAGATTGATTATATAAAGGAGCTTTTTGAACCTAAGGAGCCTGTGGAGATTTGGTTAGTTGTAGCTTGCATTTTTATAAAGGAAAATACAGATGAATGCTAATAGATATTGGGGCATTGTTTCTATCTCATGAGAATTTTTTATTCATTACCATAAGCCTTCGATGATACCATGAGCATTATTTTAAATGGCACTAATCTTAACTTTGAAATAAGTGGAAAGCAGAAAAGGTGAGCCAGTTCATTTGAATACAGTGGATGTTAGTGCTAGAAACAATGTTTAGTTTAGATTGAAATTGAACTAATTTATTTAGCACTTTAAAAATTTGACAATGTTTTTATTTTATTTTTTAGACATCTTGGTATGGTAATGCTTAGTTCTATAGTTTGATATTTCTTTTAGAAATGAGAAATAATAGTTTTATTTTTAAATGAAAATTGTTTTAATACTAAAGCTAGTAATTTGATACCAGTTGTTTTATAAGCATTGTACAATATATCCTTAAATAAATAACTTGGTAGTTAAATTCATATGGGTGGGTTTGGGTAGAAGTAGTAGTCTACTTCAGAGGGAAACAGGAATGATTCAGAAATGGTAACATTTCATTTGTTTGCATTCTCTGCCAGTAGAACCGGTTCTACCTGGAAAGTTACCTGTTGTGTAGGGTAATGAGAGTTTATTAATTAATGAGGATGTTTTATTTTTATTTTCTGCAAATTCTGCTTCATTTTAAAATGCATTTTAACAAAGCCTCTTTAAAGATAATTTTGACTCTAAAGTAATGTTATTTTTTGTTTAGTTAGCATCTTGACTTTTCTTGCCACAATATAAACTTTAAAGAGATTTTTAAATTGGTGCTTTTAAGAAGCCAATGAATTCCAGGGTTTTATTTACTTCAGTGATACCCCTATAGAAACTCTTAAATGTATTTGTGCATATATATATATATATTTTCTTATGCATGCTCGATGCATTTTCGTCCTGAGAAAAATGTTCTCTACAGAAACTACCCGTGTGTTAAAAGAAGATTGGCTTAAAATGGCTACTGTGATGGGAACAGTGTCTTAGGGAGATGCAGCTTGGACTTGAGGTAAATTGAATACTTTACAAACTGTGGTTTAGAGTTTGCTTTAAAGACATTGATGTAAAAGGGCACATAATTGCTGTACTTTTGTATTCATTATGGTTTCTCAATAAATAAATGTACATTGGTGAATATTATGAGAGAGTGCTTTGTTTCTTTCATACATGACATCAGTAAAAAGAATTTTCTGCTTTGTATTTAACTTTCTCATTAAAGGTTTGCTGTGAGAAAATACTGAGATGATAAAGGAGTGAATATCTGCACAAGTCTTTAAAATATAGAAAGGCTTCTTTTTTTAATATGGAAGTTACTTTATTATGGGTTTATATTGCAAAATAAAATTGTCTTCCAGAAAATTAAAATATAAAACAATTTGGTAATAGAATATGGCAGCTAATTATTTACAAACCACATTTAGAGACTAGACTTTTAAATGGAAGGTTGTCCCATTATTTTCCTAAGTCTAATATGCTTATATCTTGAACCTTCAGTTATTTTAAATGTTTTCTCCTGCATGAACTATTAATACAAAGTTTTCTTGATAAATAATTTGTTCAGGCAAGATCATAACATAAATTCGCTTTATAAATTTGATTAAATAACACACATTTGAGAAAAATACGTGTTTAATATTCTCAGCATCAACACTGTATAGGCAGTTTCTAACAGATTTTCTCTGGCAACTGTTAAAAGTCCTACTTTGATCTTTGTTTTTCTCCATGACATCCCCCACCCAAACCCCAAAAGGTACCTGCTTCAGAAACACTCCGAAACTATAACAGCCAACGTGATATATTACTAAGGAAAAATCCACTCATTGTTAGATTCCAAATTCATCATCTCAGTTATTTCAAACTAACTATAGCAGGAAAAGCTCATAAATGGCATTCTTTCATGCAAAATAATATATTGGGTTTTTAAAAACATAGTTGCTATAATTCTTATGGGAAATACACGGCCCTTGTAACAGGTTCTGATAGAATAGTGTGGTGAATTTCCCACTGCCCTCTCCCCTGTTAAATGCTTTTCTTTTTTTTGATTGCTGCTGCATAAGGTGGTGGTAAATCTGGTGCTCATTTGAGAAAGAAGGTATTCTTTAGATGAGCTTGTAGTTTGGAAGACTTAGGAAAAGGAATAAGAAGTCAACATAGTGGCACTTCTGGTTTCCTTTTTTGGCCCCGCAACAGAAAAGATGGATATAGTGAGAAAGTTGGAGAAAAAGAGAAAGTTCCAGGGGGAGAAGGGGACTAGTAGTCACCAGCTAGAAAAGAGAAAAAGAAAGGTGATTTTTATTGTTGGTTTTTAGGAAAAAAAACTTTTTTAATAGTATGAAAGTTAAAAGGGGATTAGTTCTTACTTTCAATCGTAAGAATACAGGTACTAGCTGCAGAACCTTTATTATTAACTGCTTTACACATATACTCTCCTCCATCTTCTGGGAAAGTCTCTGGTAAGTAAAGGCAGTAAGTTTCTCCCCTTTCAATATATTGGTAGTCTTCTCCATCCTGTAGTATTTCTCCTTCAAACCACCATGTCACTTCTGGTTTGGGTTCTCCAGTTACTTTAACAGTGAATCTAACTGGCTCACTGTCTACAACAGATGTGTTTTTAAGAGGTTTCTTGAACCATGGAGCTCCTAATCTGGTTTGCTCTTCATCTTCAATAGTGGAGCCATTCACGACACTGCCTTCTTCCTCCTCCTCTTCTCTTTTCTATATTAAAAGAAGTGCATTCAGGTTGGCATTTAAAATAAAGTATTTTCAGGGCAGTGGTTTACTAACAGAATTTTGAGGGTAAAAGTGTTCTTTAAAGAATATGTATGTTTACAAAAAGTGTACTTAACATTCCAGTGACTTGAAAACTATTAAAACCTTTTTGTTTCTTTTTACCCTCCAGATAAAACTATAATTTTTAAGAGAGCATCTTTGAAAAATAAAGACTATGTAAGCTTGGTACCTTTCGCAGTGCCGCATCAATTTCCTGTTGTTCGAATTGCATGCGTAGTAACTTCTGTTCTTCAATTCTTCTTTTTTGTTCTTCTTCTCTTGCCTTAGCCATTTGTTCAAATCTAGCTTTCATATTCACTTTATGAGTGAATGGAGCCTCACTTTTTTTTGCAGGCTTGATATCAATATCATCTTCCTTCAAAAAAGTGGGCCAAGAATAACAGTTGTTGATTTTATTTTTTCTTTTCTTTTCTTTTTTTTTTTTTGAGATAGAGACTCAAGCTGTTGCCCTGGGTAGAGTACCATGGCATCACAGCAACCTGGCCTTAAGCAATTAATTCTCTTACTTCAGACTCCCATGTAGCTGGGACTACAGGCACCCACTAGAGCCTGGCTATTTTTTGGTTGCAGCCATCGTTGATGGGCCTAGGCTGGATTTGAACACTTAGCCACTTGAGCCACAGGCGCCAAGCCAGTTGTTTATTTTCAAAAAACCAAGAGCCAAACCATTAGTAGTAGTTCCAAAAGTATTGTTTATAAGCACAAAGTAAATAATGTTTGATATGCCTATTTGTGCTCCATTACAGGGATACAGATTTTCACTGTCCCCCAAGTCAGGAAAGTTACAGGATGTTTTATGAAGCATTCTCTTAATTGAAATACTTTTCTAACAAGACACTCCTTACTACTTTTCGTCCTACTACATAACATGAGAAATGTTTCTTTTCTGTTTTTTCACACTTTGTGGTTCAAATTTACTACAAATGCAGGGAAGAATGTGTGCAGGTAGAAAAACAGGTGAAAACAATTTGAAAGGGGCAATGGTTAAAACATGGAGAAGCCATTAAGGTGAAATATGTGAGTCATCCATTTAAGCAGCGGTTCTCAACCTGTGGGCCATGACCCACAGTAACTATTCAGGGCTGTGGCATTAGGAGGGTTGAGAACCACTGCAAGGATAAGAGTTGGAAGCCATGGAAATAATTAAGGGAGTAATTACAGAGCAGTGTGTCAAATATCAAATAGTAGTATACTATTTGGAAAAAGCTAATTTGGTAGTGATATCAGTGCCTGCTTTCGAGAGCAATTTTAGAGGTTAATGCTGTCATGGTTTCTAAAGTACTTCAGTTGTAGTCGACTCTTGGTTTTTTAAACTACTTTGGCTTTTGTGGATTTCTGTGTAAATCTCACCATTTTCATATAATAATACTATGGGGAAACTTTCAGAGTACTACATCCAACAAAAGGGAAATTTTGAAACAAGATATAGGTTGCCTATTAGAAAAATCTTGGTTCAGGGGTGTTTCACATCAGCTTGAGGAGTTGTACCTCAATTCCAGTGAAAGGAGTAGAAGGGGGCAAAAGAAAGTTGGATAGTTTTTTCTGGTTCTCCTGAATCAGATTTGTATATACTGTCTGAAAGATAAACTAAGAAAAATACATGTTAAACATTGGTTTGTTTACTATAGTTTTAGCCCAACAGGCTTCTTTGAGACTTAAAAACAGGACCTCTTCACATATGCAGTTTGTTGTCTACTAAATGAACCTTCAAGATAGGGTATTTCAACATGTACAACTGTTATTCTAAGTCCCTTTCCATTAATAACTTGCCTTCTGGGTATTAGCAGAAGCTTTTGCAAATGTGTGACTTCATTTAGCTGCTTGAAATCTGTATTTGGGAAATCAGAAATTTGATGCTGATAGAGTAGCAGCTCGTTCCTATAGTCCAAGCTACTTGGGAGAGTGAGGCAGGGAAATGTGTTAAACATGGACATTTTCTAAAGGCGGAAAGTAGATACAAGATCTGATTTCAAGAGGGAGGACTGCTGAAGGGATTCAAATTGTGCTGTCCTACATTAGAAATTGATTGCACTTGCCAAAACTATGTTAACAATAGTGGATTTCTTTGTTTTGAGAACATCTTACTCTGTTACTCAGGCTAGAAAGCTATGCTGTCAACCTAGTTCACAGCAACCTCAAAATCCTGAGCTCAAGTGATTCTCCTGCCTCAGCCTCCTGATTAGCTGGGACTATAGGCCCCTGCCACAATGCCTAGCTGATTTTTCTACTTTTAGTAGAGAAGGGGTCTTGCTTTTGCTCACGCTCATCTTTAATTCCCATCCCCCTGCCTTTGCTTCCCAGAGAGCCAGGTTACAGGGTGAGCCATCGTGCCTGGCCCTGAACACAATAGTCTTTTCACAGATTGTTTTCAGGCCAGGCATGGGAGCTCCCACGCCTGTAATCCCAGCACTCTGGGAGGCAAAGGAGGATGTATTGCCTGAGTTTGAGACCAGCATGAGCTGCAGCAAGATTCCTGTCTCTAAAAATAGCCAGGTGTTGTGGCTGGTGCCTGTAGTCAGGCTAAGGCAAGAGTATCTCTTGAGCCCAAGAGTTTGAAGTTGCTGTAAGCTAAAGATGCCATGGCACTCCACTGATGGTGACCAAGTGAGACTGTCTCAAAAAAATAAATAAATAAAAAGACTATTTTCAGTGACCTTTCATCCAGGATGGTAGGATAGGAGTGACTTTTAATGTCCTCCATGGAAATCACCATTCATATTATCTTGAATACAGGGAGGAGTTCAGCTATGTCCTAATCTCACATTCATTTACAAAAGAGGCAATAAAACAAGAGGTCACCTTATTCTTACCTTGCCTACATATTTCGTAGGGTTGGCATGACTATTCTGAGGTTTTACTGCCTTTCACCAAAAAAAAGGAAATGCATACTGATTGACCTTTATCATTTTTTTTTTTTTAGTCAGTCTCTATCACCCCATGTAGAGTGCTGTGACATCATAGCTCACAGCAACCTCCAACTGTTGGCCTCAAGTGATCTTGCCTCAGCCTTCTGAGTAGCTGGGAGTACAGGAACCCGCCACAACTCTGCTCTTTCTTTTGCCTAGGATGGTTTCAAACTCCTGAGCTCAGGCAATGCGCCTGTCTCACTCAGCCTCCCAGAGTGCTAGGGTTACAGGCCTGAGCCACCACACCTGGCCTGTTTTCTTTATCTTATGTAACACATTTACCTCTATATCTCCACTGATCTGGCTGTCCATCCACTAAATAATTGTGTTCTCCAGGGTTTTATTATTCACCTTCCAACTAGTTCTAACTGACCTCATCTACTATACTTCTAGCTATTATCGATAAAGGTTAAAATCAGTGCTCTTGCCTCTGACCTGAGCTCAGGACCTGTTTTAGACTGCCTTTGCCTTATCTAAATATAGCTCAGGCTTCACATGGTCAAAACAATTTATTCACTCCACCTTTCCAAATATGATTGGTTTCTCTGTAGCATCATCTAGTTTCCTGGTAATACTGAAGTGATGTTAGGTCCCTTACCAACCACCTGCCCAAAGTGATCTGTTACCCAGTTCTGTTGAATTAGGTCCATTTTTCTCCATTGGCCTCAGCTTCATGCCTTTGTGCCTATCTTTTAAGTTCATCTTCTGAATTTAATAAACAGTAAGGTGTTTTTTGTTTTGTTCTGTTTTGTTTTTTAGAGACAGAGTCTCACTTTATCACCCTTGGTAGAGTGCCATGGCGTCACAGCAACCTCCAGATCCTGAGCTTAGGTGATTCTCCTGCCTCAGCCTCCCGAGAAGCTGGGACTACAGGCGCGCGCCACAACACCCGGCTATTTTTTTTGTTGCAGTTCGGCCGGGGCCAGGTTTGAACTCGCCACCCTCAGTATATGGGGCCGGTGCCCTACTCATTGAGCCACAGGCACCTCCCTAAACAATAAGTTTTTTGTTACTCTGTCCTAAAAATTTTATTATTAACGTTTTCCAGATCATAGTCCCTACGAGGTTAAAAAAGCTCTTCAACTAGATACAACCTATTTCTGCAACTTTATATCCTATAACCCATTACTCAGTGAACCTTGCCTTATAGTGTCTTTTTTCTTTTTCCTTTTTTTTTTTTTTTAAGACAGTTTCACTATTTCTCCCTTAGTAGAGTGCTGTGACATCGTACCCTCAAACTAGTGGGCTTAACAGCGATTCTCTTGCCCCACAGCTATTTTTTTGTTGCAGTTGTTTAGCTGGCCCGGGCCAGATTTGAACCCTCCAGCCTTAGTGTATATGGCTGGCGCTGTAACCACTGTGCTATGGGTGCGGAGCCACCTTGTCTTTTTAACCTGTTCACCCTACAGGTCAGTGATTGTCTTCTTTATATATGAAGATACTTCATGTCATCAGAATTCTCATTTAGGCTCTTTCACCAAATTATTGCTGGGAAGCAGGTCATATAAACTTTATAGGCCTCATCTATAAGTTAGTATGAGTAATCTCTGGAGTTTAACTCACATTCGCTGGTTCCACCAGTTCAACTAGACTATGTTTCAATTAGTATTTTTGAACCATTTGATGTTCACTGCAGGGTTTTAAACTAATAAAGTTTATTTTGAAACAGTGCTGGAGTGTGAAAGTCTGTCAAAGTCTCTTTAAGATTAACGTGCTATTTCCCAGATTACTATGTGCGCCAGTCGTTAATTGTAGTACTAAAAGTTATTTCAAAGCCAATGTTATTTCTGTTCATTATCATTACTATACAGTAACTATGTTAAATGTAAATCTTGATACCTCATGGAAGTTTTCTGCTTCTCTCTCTTTAATTTCAAGGTCAACTGCTCTCCTCCTTGCGCGTTCTTCTTCTATCTTTTTCTGTATTTCTTTTTCAGACAACTGTCCAATTTTTTCAAATTTGCTTTTCAGATTTTTAGCCTGAATAGAGCCACTCCTTTTTAATTTGATTAATTCTTCATATTCTCTGCTCAATCCAAAGGTTTCACTTTCTTCCTCTTCCTTCAAAAAAATTAGATTTTTTATGTTGAATATCAGCAAGTTAGTTTGTACAATAAACCATCCAAAAAGTATTTATCATTTTTTAGTAAAGCCAAAAATAAAGCTTAAATAACCTCTTCCCCAAATGCAATGTCCACTTAAATTATTGTCCACTCTTACTCAAAGTAAGAGTATTGTTACAAATTTCGGGCTTTAGAAAACATCCTATTTAAAATATTTTCTGGGATAACCTAATACTAAAATAAGCATGGCAAGATTAGTTTTTACTATGAATTGTAGGAAGATTTTAAGGGAAGGTAAAGAAATAGAATTATAACACTGGACTAGGAGTTAAATGTGAGCTCTGGCTCTGGCTCTAATACCATGTGGCCTTTTACCAAGTTGATTAACACGCTGGGTATGATTTTCTTTCTTTTTTTTTTTTTTTTTTTTGAGACAGAGTCTCAAGCTGTTGCCCTGGATAGAGTGCTATGCCATTACAGCTCACGCAACCTCAAACTCTTGGGCTTAAGCGATTCTCTTGCCTCAGCCTCCCAGGTAGCTGGGACTACAGGTGCCAACCATAACACCCGGCTGTTTTATGGTTGCAATTGTTATTGTTTATCTGGCCTGGGCCAGGTTCGAACCCACAAGTCCCAGTGTATATGGCTGGTGCCCTAACCACTGAGCTATGGGCACTGAGCTGGATATGATTTTCTTCATTGCTAAACAGCCAGAATTTATCTAAAATATTTATTTTGTGGTAGTCTTACAGTGTTCAAGCTAACAAGCATTTCTAAAGCTAGAGTCTGGTAAAAATCCCTATGTTTCTCTACATATCACTAGTTTACTTAATTATATATTCTGCCAGGAAAGATAGAAATGAGAGAGTCAAGATTGGGCTCCAGTAGTTTATTCCGTTTTATCTTTCTCTTTTTTTCAGGTTCCTTCTCCCTGACTTCACAAGTAATTTACCATTACTAGTACTTTAAAAGGGACTTCACTACACTAAGCCCTAATCCTGCCATGTGGAATAGTAAACTATTGCAAATATTCATAGTATACTTTTCCTGGAGAAGACCTAATGTTCTATCTAGGCAGGTTTAAAAATGTGGGAAAGGGGATCGTTGCAGTGGGTGATGTGACATGAGCCTTAAAGGGGGAAAAGAAAACATTCCTTTATCCTACTTCCACTTTTCAGACTGTGTAGGTGAAAATAGCCAACTCAAAATACAAGAAACTAACAAATTTATGATACACATCACAATGTCCTATAAATTGTTCTGTTCAAAATTAATGACTGAACTAATAAAGCTACTACAGTGTAGTGATCTTGGAATGGGCTTCCTACACGGCTTGAAAAAAGTAGGTTGAGTCATCTTAATCGCCAAATGTCTGACAGGTGCAGGTATTCTCCATGCTAGCTAGACAATTTGCCAACCACAGTCAGGGCAGAGAAATAAAACTCCCAACAAGCCCACTACCCCAACAGCTACAAACAGGCAACCTCAAGAGATTGCAATCTGTGTAGGGATCCACAGGACTCCTAGAGGTTGGTAAGAGGACCCTTCTAAGTCACTTACCAAACAAGTGGCTCTGCCTGCCAGTCCAAGGCTGGACAGTTGCTGCCCACTGTGATCCAAGTTATAGACCCTCATTTTCCCTCACCGTATTGTATATGGCCTCGTCCCCACCAGGGGCCCAAGGTGGGGGTAAATGCAGGTCCTCTCTTGTCTTGCTCTGTCATGCAGCTAGAGTGCAGTGTCGTCATCATAGCTCGCTACAACCTCAAACTCTGGGCTCAAGTGATCCTCCTAAGTAGCTAGGAGAGCTGGGACCACAGGAATATGCCACCACACCTGGCTACTCTTTCTATTTTTAGTAGAGACAGAGTCTCGCTCTTGCTTAGGCTGGTCTCAAACTCCTGATCTCAAGTGATCCTCCTGCCTCTGTCTCCCAGAGTGCTAGGATTACAGGTGTGGACCACCTCACCTGGAACCCCTTTTTTCTCCCTTCTGCCCACACAATCCAGACCACCCAGATAGAGGACCACATTGTCCAGGGCCTGACAGGAGGTGGTTAGGCAGGGTCTTGGGGAGAAGGCTGCTGAGAAGTCATCCCAGGGAGTGAAGGAAACGGCAGGAGGTGAGCCAAGGTTCCAAAATCTTACTTAGGGCATGGCCCATTGTCCAATCAGCTTCCGTTTACATACAACACACAGATTCAAAGAGAACGCGAATTTCAAGAGAGTAGTCTCTGCCTAAACCCCAAACACTGGGCCCTTCTGAATGGTTCTGGGCACAAGCACAAGGTACATGCTGATGAAGTGGGCACTTCGTGTGCATGTGTTCATTTCAATACAAAGATACACACCTGATCAGTATGTGTTCATTTCAATACAAAGATACTTAACAGACTCAAAGTCACATCTTAGAATAACCTAGAAAAATAACATAATTCAAAGACTTGCCAAACTGATGACTATTAGTGTCTGTGGTACTCCTGTAGTTTTATGTTAATTAAATTTATCAGTTTAAGTCTTTGTTTCAAGGAAAATAAGTATAAATGGGTATATTAAGTACCTTACAACACCACAGTTCTCAAACACGATGTAGTTTCACCTAATTCTGACTAAATAGGAGGAAATATTTATTTAAGAACTAGTAACATCTCAGTCACTTGCAACCTATATATTTAGCTTAATAAATAGAAATGTAAGTAGATTTTTTTTTTTTTTTTGAGAGAAGACCTTGCTCTGTTGCCCAGGCTGAAGTGGTACATTGTTCACTGAAGCCTTGAACTTCTGGGTTCAGGGGATCCTCCTGAGCAGCTGGGACAAGGGCACGGTGATAGATATTTCTTAGAGTCTTACCTCTCCCATTTCTTGTCTCAGTTGTTCAAACTCCTGTTTCTCCATTTCTAGCTTATGCTTCCGTTCCTCCTCTGTTCGTCGTTTTTCCTCTTCCATTTTTTGTTTTAATAATTCTTCAAAATTAATTTCCAGTTTTCCTGGTGTGAGAGATTCTTGAGAGAATGTTTTATACATCTCTGGGAAGTCATCATCTACCTATTGAAAATAATTCTTTTATCACTCTTGTTGAAATTATACCTACTAAAAAAGGAATATTTATTGAAGAAACTAGGATGTCTTGAATAGAAAGATTTCACAGTGAACTAAAAGCCAGGACACTTAAAAGGGAGAGATTATTAGAAAACGCAAGATTGACATATTTTGTGGTTATGGAAGAAATGGTAACTTTTCCATTTCAGTGAATAAATTTAGTTTATTCTAAGAGTAATTTGAATTAGACATTAACATTTTCTAATATTGAGGACGCTTTTAATTGAATTGAAAGTGAATCTCCATTCTGATAACTGAAAGAGAACATTTCACTTAGATCAAGGTCTTGTGAGAATGAATGAGAACCCATCACAGTCTGGGTTCAGATCATAATCAAGCCAAAATCACTCTTACTACTATAATTTTTTTTGTTTATTTGCAGTCAGGCTAACTTTAAAGAAATAATATTGGCTTGGTGCCTATAGCTCAGTGGCTAGGGCGCCAGCTACCTACACTGGCGCTGGCAGGTTCAAATCCAGCCCAGGCTTGCCAAACAACAATGACAACTACAACCAAAAAATAGCCAGGCGTTGTGGTGTGCACCTGTAGTCCCAGCTACTTGGGAGTCAAGAGAATCTCTTAAGCCCACGAGTTGGAGTTTGCTATGAGCTGTGATGCCACGGCACTCTACCCAGGGCAACAACTTGAGGCTCTGTCTCCAAAAAGAAAGAAAGAAAAGTGAGGGGAGAGGGCTCACTGCTTATTAGACAGAGTCTGGAAAACATGCCTTCCTAGAGAAGGAAGATAGTATTCAGTCCTTTATGCCAGGCATGGCAATTTGATCATAGCCTTCTCAACACAAGACTGAAGCAGATAACTTCAACCAACTGGTATTATTCCATGGGAGGCTAAAAAATTGATTGGCCATTTCTACTTTTGGCCCAGATTCCAGGAATAATAGGATGTTCCCCAAGGCTTAATAATTTCTATTCACATATTCTAAAAGCTGAATTCTAGTGGCATTCACCAGCTAGGTTCTCCTTACCATGCTTCTCCTGGCTTCAGCAAATGCCTTCCGCTCTTCCTCCATCCTCCTCCTGGCTTCTTCCCCTGCTTTCCTTTGTTCCTCTTCTCTCCTTTGCCTTTCCATTTCTTCAAAACTGAGTTTGAGTTTACCTGGGCAATATTTTGAAATTGTTTCTGTGTCTGGGTTTCCTTCCTCTTCATTTTCCTAACCAAAGAAATAATGCATTACTGAGAATTGAGATTGGTATAATCAAAAACAGAAATGCATTACCAATCAAAAAACACAGAATTAGACTCAGCGCCCATAGCTCAATGGTTAGGGCGCTGGCCACATACACTGAGGCAGGCGGGTTGAAACCCAGCCCTGGCCTGCTAAATAGTGACAACTGCAACCAAAAAAAATAGCTGGACATTGGGTGGTGCCTGTGGCTCAGTGGGTAGGGTGCTGGCCCCATATACTGAAGGTGGCGGGTTCGAGCCAGGCCCTGGCCAAACTGCAACAAAAAAATAGCTAGGTGTTGTGGTGGGTGCTGTAGTCCCAGCTTTTCAGGAGGCTGAAGCAAGAGAATCACCTAAGACCAGGAGTTGGAGGCTGCCATGAGCTGTGTGATGTCACGGCACTCTACCGATGGTGATAAAGTGATACTCTGTTTAAAAAAAAAAAAAAAATAGCTGGACATTGTGGCAGGTGCCTGTAGTCCCAACTACTTGGGAGGCTGAGGGAAGAGAATCACTTAAGCCCAAGAGTTTGAGGTTGCTGTGAGCTGTGATGTCTCAGCACTTTACTGAGGGCGACATAATAGGACTCTGTCTCAAAAAACAAAAACAAAACAAACAAACAAAAAAAAACGAAAGAAAAAACACCCCACAGAATTAACTACTTCACACAGGAGTGTATAAATACTCTATACACACACACACACACACACATATTTTTTTTTATTTTAAGACAGATACTTGTTTTGTTGCCTGGCTAGAGTATAATGGCATCATCATATCACAGCTCATTGCAACCTCAAACTCCTGGGCTAAAGTTATCCTCTAATCTCAGCCTCCCCACTAGCTGGGACTACAGGCTCAGGCCATCACACCTAGGTAATTTTTCTACTTTTTGTAGAGATGGGGTCTTGCTCCTGCTCAGGCTGATCTCTGGAACTCCCAAACTCAATCTTCCCACCTTAGTCTTTCAAAGTATTAGGATTACAGGCATAAGCCACCTCTCCTGGCCCTGCTCATAATATACTTGCCAAAATCCCCTTCCTTTTTAATGTCTTAAGTGATAAAATATACAAATTTGGAAAATTCCATATAAAGATGTACTCGAGGCTCAGCACCTGTAGCACAGTGGTTGTGGCACCAGCCACATACACCAAGGCTGGTGGTTTCCAACCCTGCCTGCCCAGGGCAGCTAAAGAACAATAACAACTGCAACAACAACAAAAAATAGCCAGCCACTGTGGCAGGCGCCTGTAGTCCCAGCTACGTGGGAGGCTGAGGCAAGAGAATCGCTTGAGCCCAAGAGTTTGAGGTCGCTGTGAGCTGTGATGCTGACATGATACTCTATCGAGGGTGACAAAGTGAGACTCTGTCGCAACAAAAGTTCTGGTAACTTAAAAAGTTATAAATGTTCTGGCACAATTCAGTGGCTATCATGCCTGCAATCCTACCGCTGTGGAAGGCTGAGGTGGGAGGACTGCTCGAGGCCAGGAACTTCAGACCCACCTGGGCAAAATAGTGAGACTCCATCTCTAAGAAAAATATGAAAAACTTAGCCAGGTGTAGTGATCTGTGTCTATAGTCCTAGCTTCTTAGGAGGCTGAGGTGGGAGGAACACTTGAGCCCAGAAGTTTGAGCCTCTGTGAGCTATGAATTTGCCAGTGCACTCTAACCCAGGCACCAAAGCTACGTACTTTCTTTTTTTTTTTCTGTAGCTCACAGCAACCTCAAAGTCGTGGGCTCAAGCCATTCTCCTGCCTCCACTTTCCAAATAGCTGGGACTACAGGCGCCTGCCACAACGCCCAGCTATTTTTTGTTTTTAGCAGGCCCAGGCTGGGTTTGAACCCACAAGCCCCTGTTCATGTGACTGGAGCCCTAACCACAGAGCTATAGGTGTCAGGCCCGCATACTGTCTTTAAAAAAAAAAAAAAAAATGAAGAAACCAAAGCATAGAGATTTGAAATAACTTGTCCATGATTATGCAGTTAATAAATGGTTAATAACTGAATCTAGGCAATCTGGCTCCAAAAGCCAGGCTTTTAACCACTGCACTACATATAAATATCTATACAAACATGCAGGCACATACACGCACACCCTTACAGGGTCAACCACATATTTCATAATTAACTTATTTTAATATGTTCAAATATGTGAAAAACTGGACTAAAGCCAGGTACACTTACAGTTAGACTTAAAAATGTCTCTCCCCCGTGTCATTAAATACATTTCAGACTTAACTAACAGATGAAGAGAAACCAGGGTCATTAAGTAATTATTTTGCATATTTGTATATTAATAATTTTTTTTTTTTTTTTTTTAGACAGAGCCTCAAGCTGTCACCCTGGTTACAGTGCCCTGGCATCACAGCTCACAGCAACCTCCAACTCCAGGGCTCAAGCGATTCTCCTGCCTCGGCTTCCCAAGTAGCTGGGACTACAGGTGCCCGCCACAACGCCCGGCTAGTTTTTGGTTGCAGCCGTCAATGTTGTTTTGGTGTCCCGGGCTGGATTTGAACCCGTCAGCTCAGGTGTATGTGGCTGGCGCCTTAGCAGCTTGAGCCACAGATGCTGAGCCTATTAGTAACAATTTTTAATAATAAAAATTTAAAGTGTTTTAAGTAAAATATCCCAAAATAGGAACAAGAAAATAATATAGATTGATCTTCTATGTGAAACATGAATATAATTTCAAAGTCAGGCCCTTTTCTGTATAAAATCTTTTTGAATTCATAGTAGGAATTTGTGTGAAGCCAGCTGCCTTCCCTGACACTGACGTGCGGCTCCTGTCCGTACCCTCTGCCGCCGCGCTGCTTGGAGAGCTCGCCTCTCCTCTTGCAGACGCTGCCTTGCCTCCTCCTCAGCCTGCCTCTTTCTGTTGTCTTGTCTTTGTCGTTCCAGTTCTTCAAAAGTTAGTTTCAGTTTTCCAGGAGAAAGGGATTCTTTTTTTGCCTCACTTTCCATTTCATCATCCTAAGAAAACATTAAGAAAAAAACCCTCCTTTTAGCCGTCAAGGGGAATGCTGCTAACTCACTTAACTGCCTTGACTTAGTCCTTAAGAAAGGTTACCAGGACCAGGGACAGGCGCGCTGCTTCTCTGGGAGGCCCAAGTTGTCCTTTGCATCTTACTCTTCCGTCCTCTTCATACTTGAGCCTCTCTTTCTCCTCTCCTTCTTCTTCTAGGTCCTCAAAATTCTTTTTCATTTTCCCAGATGTTTTGTATGATTTGGCGGGGACTACCGTGATTAGTAGTGAATCATCTCCTTCCTATTTTATAAGATAGATAATTAGTGTAATTTCTTCTTAATCAAAATTCAGATCTCGTGGGGCTTTGCCTCCGTCATTGGTGAATTCCATTACTTTGCCATCCGTGTTATAAGAAAAACAAAAAAGTATTTTTTTACAGATTACTATTAAATATCTCCTCTAAATCCATTGTGCATTCTGAGTTAATCTTATCGAAATTGATCGCTGACAAGGTTCAAGAAGCATTCTGTTTCCCAGAAGATGGCGTTAATACAGCTGTTCAGATAAGAAAACTGCAGTGATAGTGCCTGAATTTAATGCTCCATGCACCAACCCCACAAAGGTAATGTGCATGTGAGAATATGCTAAATCAATTTGATGGTGGATAGATGCAGTTTAAACACGCAGAAAGTTTCTTCGTATGGTTTTTCTCCATCCAGTCTTTTATATACTTAATAAAATTAATATGTAGTGAGAAAAAAACCACAGTATCTTCAAGTGATTTATTTAATATAAACATTTATATTACAGATAAAACTCTTCAGTACTTCATCCTTTTAAAATATTTTGAATTTTTAAAAATTAATTTTAATTTTATTTCATAATCTATTGTTGACCCCACCTTTTTCCAAAACTAAGGAGAAGAGTTATAAAATATAACACATGCCCTTAAAAGTTGCTCTCAATTTATGTAGCTATAGTTTTAGGTGCACCATCAAATTGTTTGATTAATTTTTAACTTATTCTGTTAGATTACAGATGACAAAGGATAAAGGATGACTAAAATGTTTGTGGTTTTTGAACATTTCTTCATGATAATAGATCCTGCACTCTGTGCTAGTAGGTGAAAAGCAAAACACACATTCTCAGGGACTCTGACAAAGAAAGAAGAGAAATGATAAAAAGAAAAAGTGTTAGTTTTCAACGATCTCCCGTTAGTAACAGATCAAGAAACACATAGACTGGGCAGAATATCCCAACTGAGACTAAAGACACTTGTCTTTCTAATCTAATGATTACATGAAGGTAAAACATACTTTAAAAACACTCAAGTATAGTGTTTTTAAGAGTAAAAGTATGATCTTGCTTTGAAAAACCTACATCTGTCTTTTTTGTTGTTATTGCTATATTTATAATAAAAAGAGTAAAATAAAAGCCCTTTTTTTCTTAGATTAAAAGAATCTGTGAACCAGATAATTTTAGGTGAATGTTTCATTAAAGGAAGTATCTGTTTACCTCTGACGCTGATTCAGTTCCCGTATTGTTTATGTCCTCAATCTATTGAATGAGAATTTCATACCATTACATTACATCAGATTTTTGTTTTTGCTTTTAAACATACAATTGAAAAGTAATTGTGTCATACTTACATTAAAATTTTTAATTTTAGAAATATTTTATATTGTTCCAAATTATGCAAATCTATCCTTTTTAAAGGGAGGTTAAACTGTATATTAGTTTTTGCATATTGATACCATATCAATATCCAGGAAATACTATATTAAGAAAACATTAAGATAAAGCCTACCTGTATAAATCTGGAAATTGAATAATGGATCGAACGCTTATGACCAGGCTGTGAGATTATAAGCAGCAATTATTAATTTAATTAGAAATTAAAACTGAGACACACAGAAACAGCTCTCCATTCTCTGTCCCTGTCCCAGCAAAAGGAAAACCTATCATTAGCAACCAAAAAATCATCAGTATTACATTTTAAAACATAAATCTCTGACAAAAGTAGAACTTACACAATTATAAAGTGTGGTAAAAGATATAGGCTAGTGTAGAAGGAAAAATAATTCTGGTAGTCATGTTTTCTCTGTATCTTGATCAGATTTAAGAAGGAAAGAGACTAATTTAAAAAGTGGGAGCTCAATTTGGCCATTACTCTTAAGAATCACCATTAGGTTTGCTTGAGGGAAGGCTAAGGTACAGTTCTTAAAAACTGAGAATTGAGAGAAGATAGGTTATTTAAGTAAAGTAATATTTGAGATCTCAGGAAAAAAAACATGAGCAATGGGAAAATGGGAACCCTTAGAGAGTAAGAATTCAGATTGGGTTTTTTTGTTTAGTTTGTTTTGAATTCAGATTGTTTATTGTTTTAATTTGATTTTTAAAACCAATAAAAGAGTCTGGAAGTAGTTTGTTTGTTATACAGACTAAGGGAATTTTGTTGTACTCTGGCTCATATAGGGACTGGGCTGTCTAAGTCTCTCATGTTCCCACTTTTCTATATTCTCAGAAGAAATAATACATTTTATTGGCAGCACCCATAGCTCAGTATGTAGGGTGCCTCCCACATACACCAAGGCTGGCAGGTTGGAATGTGGCCCAGGCCAGCTAAAACAATAATGACTACTGCAACAACAACAAAAAACAGCCAGGCATTGTGGCAGGCGCCTGTCGTCCCACCTACTTGGGAGGCTGAGGCAAGAGAATCACTTAAGCCCAAGAGTTTGAGGTTGCTGTGAGCTGTGATGCCACAGCACTCTACCCAGGGCGACAGCTTGAGACTCTGTTCTCAAAAAAAAAAACAAAAAAACCATTTTATTAGTATAGCCATTTTATTTCCTTTTTTTTTTTAATTTTTTTTATTTTTTGAGACAAGGTCTCACTCTGTCACCTAGGTTAGAGAGTAGTGGCACAATCATAGCTCACTGCAGCCTTGAACTCCAAGGCTCAAGAGATCCTCCCACCTCAGTTTTCCGGGTAGTCAGGACAACAGCCACATGCTGGGCCTGGCTCCATGGCTCATACCTGTAATCCCAGCACTTGGGAGCAGCCGAGGCAGGTGAATTGCCTGAGCTCATGGGTTCAAGACCAGCCTGACCCAGGGAGAGACCTTGTCTCTAAAAATAGCCAGGTACTATGGTAGGTACCTGTAGTCCCAGCTACTTGGGAGGCTGAGGCAAGAGGATTGCTTGAGGCCAAGAATTTGAGGTTGCTGTGAGCTATAACACCAGAGCACTCTGCTGAGGTCAAAAAAGTGAGACTCTGTCTCAAAAAAACAAAAACAAAACAAAAAACAAAGGCACATGCCACCATGCCTGACTAATTTATTTATTTATTTTTATATTTTGTAGTGATAGATTCTTCCTATGTTTCCCAAGCTGGTCTCCAACTCCTGGCCTCAAGCAATCCTCCTGCCTTGGCCTCCCAAAGTGCTGAGATTACAGGTGTGATCCACCAGGCCTAGCCTAAGAACCTGAGGTACCCAATTTCTGAAAATTAAATCACTCTGAGTAGTTTATTAAAAATAAATCTAGGGCAGCCCCTGTGGCTCAGTGAGTAAGTAGGGTGCCAGCACCATATACAAAGGGTGGCAGGTTCGAACCCAGCCCCTGCCAAACTGAAACAACAACAACAACAACAAATTGCTGGGCATTGTGGTGGGCACCTGTAGTCCCAGCTACTTGGGAGGCTGAGGCAAGAGAATTGCCTAGGCCCAAGAGCTGGAGGTTGCTGTGAGCTGTGATGGCACAAGCACTCTACTGAGGGTGACAAAGTGTACACTACAAAATAACTTATTTTTTTCAGAACAATTTTCTTACAGAATTCCTTGTTAATATTAATATTGATTTCCTATGTAAATAGTGATGGTTTTATTGAAAAATTTATTACACTAAGAAAAAAACATTTTTTGAGACAGAGTCTCAAGGTGTCGCCCTAGGTAGAATGCCGTGATGTCACAGCCTCACAGCAACCTCAAACTCTTGGGCTTAAGCGATTCTCTTGCTTCAGCCTCCCAAGTAGCTGGGACTACAGGTGCCCACCACAATGCCTGGCTATTTTTTTGTTGTTATTGCAGTTGTCATTGTTGTTTAGCTGGCCCGGCCTGGGTTCTAACCAGCCAGCCTCGATGCATGGGGCCGGCGCCATAATCACTGTGCCAAGCCCTTCTTTGCTCATTTTAAGCTGTTACCCAAACAACAAAGATAGAATACTTTTTTCTTCCAACAAACAAGAAAAAGAATAAGTTTGTCTAAGTGGACATGGTGTCAGCATATTAATAGAGAACAGATAATCAATTTAATTATAATACTGATGTTCAGAAGCTACCATTGAAGAGTTGCTCACCAACTATATGTTTTGCTTTATGGAAAGCAAACTGCGTTTGCTCCTTCTCAACCTACTTCCTTTCCTACCCTCTCTTTCCAACATCCCCTCCCTCACCAATAACATCTCTCTTTCTAAGTAGACAGGATTTAACTTTGCCCATCAGGGTAGCCTCAAATATGACCAAATAATACCAAATCAAGGTTCTTCCTCAAATTTTACTGGCATTTGATTCTAACATCCAGTACACAAACTGGGAGGTCAACAAGATTTTCAGCTGATTCCCCTGACTCAGGAATCTTTTTTTTTTTTTTTTTTTTTTGAG
>CAUYPK010043018.1:0-12075 GCA_963574355.1 Loris lydekkerianus | reverse complement strand
GTCAGAAAGATTAGTACTTTGAACAAAAATACACGTGAAACTTAGTAAATGTGGAATGTAAATGTCTTAGCACAATAACGGAGAGGGTGCCTGGAAGGCTATGTTAACCAGTGTGATGAAAATGTGTCGAACGGTCTATGAGACCAGTGTATGGTGCCCCATGAGCACATTAATGTTCACAGCTATGATTTAATAAAATAAATAAATAAATAAATAAAATAATAATAATAAAAAAGAAACAACAACAACAACAAAAAACAAATTTCGATGCTAGGAGAAAAGTTTTCAACTTGTAAGAGTGGAAGGAAATCTGTACTCAGAAACCACTTTTGAACAATCAACTAGCAATCAGTCTCTCTAACCAAGAGATGCCCGGGAAACTTCAAGAAAAGGACTTAGAAGAATACTAACTTATTTATTGCTCTAATATGACAACCAAGGTAGGCTGAGGGTGGAAGACCATCATTATGTACAAATGCTAAAAGTTCTTTAAAAGTACATGTAACGAAACTTTTTAAAAATGTGAGGAAGTGAAAGATAAAGAAGTAAGCAGAATAAACTGCTTGATTGCCACAGGGGCAGTAGATTCAAAGATTACATTTAAACCACACAACCAAATAGTAGATGCCTAAGTAAGAAAAAAAGGGACTAAAGGTGCCATCAAAAGGATAATGTTTTAAGTCCAGCCTGAGCAACATAACAAGATCCCAGCTTTACAAAAAATAGAAAAATTAGCTGGGTGGAGTGGCACACACCTGTAACCCCAGCTACTCTGGAGACTGAGGCAGGAGGATTGCTTGAGCCCAGGACATGAGGCAGAAGGATTGCTTGAGCCAGGAGATGTGATGACACCACTCCACTCTAGCCTAGACAATAGAGCAAGGCTGTGTCTCAAAAAAAAAAAAGAAGAAGAAGAAGAAAGTAGAATATACTAGAACAACCATATCAATTCTTAAATTCTGAAAGAAATACCGAAAAAAAAAAAAGAAAGAAAGAACGGATAATAGAGAGAAGGAAGCATAGTAAATACAGCATAATCCTGATAGTAAATATAACCAAAGAGTATGACAGTCAGGAGCAAACGTATTAGTCACACCAATAAATGTAAATGTACTTATCTATTCAAAGAAAGAGGTTTTCAAGTTGGCTCAAAGAGCAAAAGCCAAATGTATGGTAAATACAGAAGATATATACAAAATAAAACAATTCAAAATGCTAAAAACAATGGGATGGGCGAATTATAGAAACAATAAGAAAGAGAGGTTATGACGCTAACCCACAACAGAGTAAAATTCAGACCAGTGTTGTGAAAAGACAAGTACAGAAATAGCCCAAGAGCATAGAAAGGTTTAGTATATTCTAAAGCTGGCATCTCAGATCACCGAGGAAAAGACAGGCTTTTTAATAAATGGCATTAGCAAGACTGAAGAATCTTTGAGAAAACGATGAAAGTAGCTTCTTTCTTCATAACATTCAGCAGAATACATGTTAACCCCAAGTACACAAAAGATCTAAATGTAATGTAGGTGATGGGAGTGAAAAAGGGCTTTCTAAGTATGACTGGGGAAAAAGTGATTATTTAACTACATTTGAATGAACTTTAATATGGCAAAAAAGACCATATGGAAAGTCAAAAGACAAGTAAGATCCAGGCGTGGTGGTACATGCCTGTAGTTCCAGCTACTTGGCCAGCTAAGGTGAGAGGATTGCTTGAGCTGTAGATAGTGGTACACCGTGATTACACCTTCTGGGCAGCCACTGCACTCCAGCCTGGGCAACTTAGCAAGATGCTGAATCCCCCTAAACATGAGAAATTAGCAGAGAAAAGGCACAACATATGATATTTAACAGATAAAGGGCTAATATCCCTATTAATATTAAGGAGAAATATTTCAAAGAATAATAGAAAAATTATAAAATGTATAAAGTTTTAGAAAAATAAACAACATCCCCTAAAATATTTTAAAGGTGGTCAACTTCATTCATAATGAAGGCATACAGATTAAAACTAATATATTTTCTCACCCAAGAAACTAGCAAAAATTTCAAAAGCTTTGCAGCCACTCTTTGACAAAACTAGAGGGAAAAAAGGTTTGCTCATACCCTGTTGATGGGAATACAAAAACATGGAAATATCTAACAAAGCTACACACATATTTGCCCCTTGACTCAGCAATTCCATTTTGGAAAGGGTCTCTTAAAAGTATTTCTCCAACAATTACAAAATGAAAACACTGACCAGGTGTTTCTTTGTTGCACTATGTGTAATGAAAAATTTATTGGAAATGATTTAAATGCTCACCCATAGAAGTAAATAATACCCCCAACCTCCACGTGATAGAGGGCTATACAGCTGTGAGAAGGAATTGGGGAAGAGCTCTGTGAACTGATAATAGAGTCAGTTTTGCTGTAAATTGAAAAAAAAGTAGCAAGATGCACAAGCCTCTTATAATATATTGACTTTTACATGAGAAATGAGGGGAAATAAGAATATACATGTATGTAATAGATTTGCTTATTTTTTACAAAACGAAACACACAAAGGTAAACTGGAAAGTAACAAAATTGGTTACATGAGGGGAATAAGTAGGAAGAAAGTAAAAAGAAACATGAAGGGAAGGAAAACTCTCTAAGGATACTTTTAACAAGTTAATGTTGAATGTATTTTAAAAAAAGAAGTTAATCAATCAAGAAGAAAGTTCATATTTTATATATTCAAAATGCAGGCAAAGTCAGTAAGAATAATATCTAAAATTCAATAGAAACCAAACAAATAGCCCAAATTTTCTACCGAAGTTCTAACTGTACAGAAAAAAATAATTCAACTAAACTTTTGAATGTAATATTTTTGCTGAACATCCTCAAAGGAGTATATTCTAAGTCCAAAAAGGACTGCAAAAAAGGTTTTTGTATGTTTGTTTGTTTCTGAGACAGAGTCTCATTCTGTCACCCTATGGAGAGTGCCATGGCATCATAGTAGCTCACAGCAACCTTAAACTTCTGGGCTCAAGTGATCCTCCTGCCTCAGTCTTCCAAGCAGCTGGGACGACAGGTGCCCTCCATAACACCTGGCTAATTTTTCCATTTTTAGTAGCGACCAGGTCTTGCTCTTGCTCAGGCTGGTCTTGAATGCCTGAGCTCAAGCGATCCACCCCACCTCAACCTCCCAGAGTGGTAGGATTACAGGCGTGAGCCACTGTGCCTGGTCTGCAAAATTTTAAACTTTAGTTTATTGTTGGTAGTGATATTGACGTTGAATTCTGATACTATTTTGGTTTTAATGTAGGATTAGTTAAATCTTTTCGACGAGGGTTCAACACAAAATAAGGAGGAAGCAATGGAGAACTCTGTGCCATTGGAATGGAATTGAGGCTCTCAGGGTAAATCCATGATTATGCATTTTATATAAATGTACATATACATATATATTTCACTGAAATAGCCCAGAAACAATAACTCCTCAGTCTCAATGAGCATACCCAAGATTGAAGTTCTATCTCCAAGTATGGTACCTCTGAATGTGATTTTATTTAGAAATATAAGGTCTTGACAGGTACAAACAAGTTTAAGATGAGGTGATACTGGATTTGGCTGGGTCCCACATGCAATGACTGGGGTTCTGATAAGGACATGGTGTAAGGCACATGGCACACAGAGGGAAGACATCCATGTGAACATGAGGACAGAGGTGAGAGTGATGCAGCCACAAGCCAAGGAACGTCCAAGTTTGTGGAACTTTGTTATGGAAGGCTTAGAAACAAATATCCCCATCAATCAAATCTTGATTTCTCAACACCATTGACAAACTAAGAATGAGGGTTCCTCGAAGAAATGCCTGATTCCAGAGGTCTGTGGCATCAGAAACACTAGAGAAATCTAGAACAACTTTATAGTGACAGGAAGCACAGATGGAACCACTACAAAATACATTATTGGCTAACTTTGGCATAATTTGGGCCTTAAAATTTATTAGGAAAATTTATTGCCTAGAATGAATACAGAGATTACTTGGAAAGAACTTGAAGAAATTTTCTGTGATGTTGGTAATGTTTTATACCTTGCTAAGGACATGAGTTATATATGCTTGTCAAAACTCGTCTAACTGTATATTTAAGATCCAGACACTGCACTGTATGTAAATTATAAATTAATTTAAAAAATAATGATAGTTATTCTGGATAATGGATTATAACATATTGAACTTTCAATTTTAAAAATCCATGACTCCATAGTGATACTAAAAAAAACAACATCGAGGGGAAGGAAATCTCTTTTTATGGAATAATGACAACTGGCAAATACAAAATTATTGTAGAGTTAGAAAATCTCCATTTTCCAACCACTGATGGAGTAATTGATTCAGGCAGGTATAATCAATGCACACTAAGACATCAAATGAATGGGAATGGGTTTTAGAGATCAGGATATTCAAATAGTTCACAGTACTCCTGGACAGGTGAGAGGGAAGTACCTTTGCCATGAAGAACTCCAGCGGACACCAACTTAACCAAATGACCAACCTAACCTTCATCAGCAATGAGATAGATGGACAGCATGTGTGTTATCCTGCAATGTTCTGACTGGGATGCAGCCTCATCTGTGTATTATGGCCACAAGAAAAATGCTGACCTAAATTTACTCACGAAGAAGTATTCAGACAAATCAAAATCATCAGGCATTCTTCAAAGCTAATGGTCTAGAGACTCTTCAAAAGGTCACTGTCATAAAAGACCAAGAGAGGAAGGGAAATCATTCTAAATTAAAGAAGTTTGGAAAGACATGATAAGCAAAAGGCAATGCCTGACCAATGATTGAATACTGAAAAAGAAAAACCATAAAAGACACTGCTAGGAGAATAATGGAAATTTGAACATGGGTTCTACATTAGGTAAAACAATGGTATATTTATTAAATGTTCTGTGTGTGAAAATTCTTAATATAATGCAATTGTAGAAAAGAGAGAAAGCAAATACAGCAAAAAAAAGAATTAATAATTGGTGACTATGTGAAGAGACTATGGGCTTTTATTATATTATTTTTTTTCCAATGGTCAGTTTAGAATTTTTCAAAATAAAAATACTGGGGAATATTCTCTTTAAAAGAAAAAATAAATCTATGATTTGTTAAATTCTCAGTTTATGCAACTCTCTCTGCAGAATTTCTTTTGCATTTCTCTGTCACCTTCTTTTACTGCCATGATCGTGGCTCACAACCCCCATCGTATTATAGTCGGGCTCACTGGAAACATTAACATTACCATTTACAAGGCCTCTTTCTCCACCAAAATAATTTTCTTTAGTGGAGCTTTTGTGGAGCCACACATCTGTGCAAATTTTTTGAATAGGTCCAAGTTCTCCTGAGGCTAAATTCAACTCTTTAGTCTGAACCTGGTGTTGCAAATTGCTGACTTCCCTGCGTGAAAACTGCAATACACGTGGGGACTCAAGTTTAACTTACCCAGTAGGATTTGACATCTCGCCCTCCAAACCTGATGCTCCTGCTGTGTTCCACGCTATTTAGTGGCATCATTATCTCCTTAATCACCCAGGCTGGCCCTCTCACAGTCAGCTTTGCTTTCTGCTTGTTTTTCAGACTTTACAATCAAGTCCTATTATTTCCTTACCATCTACTGAATTCATCTCATTGTCAATCTCTTTTACATGAGGCCTTTATCTTTACTAAGCTCTAACCTCTTACCTGTCTACCAAATGGTCTCCTTGATGTTCCATAATAAATACTAAATAATTATGTGTCTGTTGATGGAGAACACTAAGGAACTGAAGCCCCTGGCTCTAGTTATTACCCTTTGACCTCTCCCCTTCTCTCCAAACAGGCTTACAATAAATGTCTTTAGAAAGAAGGAAAGTAAAACTCATCTAATTATATATTTAAGATCCTGACACTGCATTGTATATGAATTATAAATCATCTTTTAAAAAGAATAATGATAGGCTTGAAGTCTTGGAGAAGAAAAGGTGCACAGAAATTCACTGCTTCTTCACGTGGGGCCCCAAATGCTTCTTGTGACAAATACCAGGAGATAGGGACAAGGAGATTCAAAGCAAACAGTCTCATTGTACTGTCTTATTCCCATTTCAGAGACAGGGCTGACATTCTAGCTATTTGGAGGGCAGAGGCTTTGCCTGCCTCTAAATCCTGACTTGCTGGAGTGTGGCTGGTACTCACAGTGCTCATGTGGACACAGGTAGAGGGGACTGCTCCTCATCTGGCCACCACTCCTGGCTGCAGTGGTTAAAACACATGCTCGTGAGCAGGAGTTGGCAAGGTCAAATGTGGCCTGAGGTCTGATTTTTATAACCTACCAGCTAAGTATAGTTTTCTATATTTTTAAAGAGGTATTAAAAAAAATAAAAGAATGTGCATGGGAAACCGAGAGACCTTACATTCCCTGTAAAGACTCAAATATTTACTATTGGGGTCCTTACAGAAAAAAAAATTTGCTTTGAAGACATTTGTGCCTTTTGATAGCTCTGAGATCATTGAACTACTAAACCTTTCTTAGTCCTTGTTTTCTCAACTTTAAATGTAAATGAAACACCGACATTCAGGATATTTTAAGAATTAACTTATAACAGAAGGAATACCTAAACAAATAAAAAAAATCATGAATAATAATTTTGCAATATAAAAAAAGAATTAACTGAATTATTCTTTTATAATTTACTTAATGTAATTAGGGGTACACAAGCACTCCACAATTATTATTATAATAGAGAAAAAAACTATTGCTTAAAACAATCACATCTGTCTTTTAGAGAAGACCTACTTCTTACTAGAGAGGATATAATTCTCTACCTAGCTCCCTTCCTCTGGTTGAGATTAATGGGGGAGATGAAAGGAAAGATGGAAAATTTAAAAGTTCTGCCACTTTTTCCAGGCTACCAAAGAAAAGAGATGGAATATATGATTTGCTATTCAGCAGAGAACATCAATGAGTCTTTGCATTTACAAATGAGACCTCAAAGCTAAGTTGGGGGTTGGGAGATGATCTACACCAGTGATTCTCAACCTTCCTAATGCCACGGCCCTTTAATATAGTTCCTCATGTTGTGGGGACCCCCAACCATAAAATTATTTTCATTGCTACTTCAAAACTATAATTTTGCTACTGTTATGAATCATAATGTAAATATATAATACGCAGGATGTATTTTCATTGTTACAAAGGGGTCGTGACCCACAGGTTGAGAATTGCTGATGTACACAACGAAGAAAGGATAATTGAGTTTGAAAGCGGGAACTGGGCTTCCTTTCCATTCATAATGGCAGATTAAGCACACGATAAGATCTCCCTGCTAACTAAACTAGTACAAAATGTTAAACTAGTAGAAAACCAAATACAGTGTATGCAAACTCACGTTCAATAGCAAAAGTCAGAATGATCAGTAAAGTGGGAAATGGAATGACACCCCTAAAAGGAAGAATCAGAAGAGGTTAATCCATGTGCCCATAAGGGACCGAGAGTGGCATTTCTAGCATTTGTGGGCTCAGGATTCCTGCCAATAGGTTATTGGGATGTCATAGCCATTGACAGTGATCAAATCACAAAAACATGAGCCTAATCTTTCACTCTTCTGCCCAGATCCTGTACATCTCAATGGCTAAAGAGACCAAGCCATAAATGGGGTGAACATTCAGGTCTTCAATAAGGGCAAGAGAGGACACAGAGAGAGAAAGACAGGGAGTTGGGAAGCGGGTGCAGTTGGCTCTTGAAAGGGCATTCACATTTCAGTGACACTGACTTCTGGAGGTGGTAGATGAGGTAGAAAATCCGCTGAATGTCCCTCCTTCATGCTCCAGATTGGGCAGAAGCATCAGGGCTCCATGAGGTGCCATGATGTGAGATCCCTATCTCCAGTGGCAGGGTGGGCTGATGCCACCTCAACAAGCACACAAACAGAAGAACCAGAAAGCAATCTAAATTTCAGAGTAAAAGTTTAAATTTCTTGCTCTGACAAAACATAAAATGTTAGCAAGCTATATAGTCCTATATAGTCAACCCAACAGGCTGAAGAGTCCCACATTGCCAGGTGTAGGGGCTCATGGCTGTAATCCTAGCACTATAGGAGGCCGAGGCAAGTGGATCACCTGAGCTCAGGAATTTGAGACCAGCCTGAGCAAGAGCAAGATCCTGTCTCTACCAAAAATAAAAAAACTTGCTAGACACTGAGGTGGGTGCCTGTAGTTCCAGCTACTTGGGAGCCTGAGGCAGGAGGATCACTGGAGCCCAAGAATTTGAGGTTGCTGTGAGCTCTGATGCCACAATACTGTATCCAGGGTGACAGACTGAGACTCTGTCTCCAAAAATATTTTTTAAAAATAAAAAAATTAAGAGATTGGATTAAAAATGGCAGCCAAGTAACAGCTTCCCTGCAACTGGGCACAGCGAGTCTGGGAAGACAAGACTACAGGCATCTCTGGCCAGTGGGATCTGACTATATTCATCCCTTTGAGGATACAGGGAGCCAGCAAGGGACTTCTGGACCCGAAGAGGAGGACAAAAACAGTGGAAAACTGGCAAGTGGTTGCGTATGTTCGATTGACGTAATCATGCCAGCAACCATAACTACAAACAGCACTGAGACTGAAAACTAGAAAGGCCTTACCTGTGAACTGTTTTAGTGTTCTTGGACTTGGCACTCAGTTGAACTGCCTTGAGCAGGAGTGTGGAGAACTTTGGGCATTGTCTGGGGCCCCAGACTGAGCCACTGAGCTGGGTGCAGTAAGCCATTGTGAAAGAACTGCCCCGGCAAGCTACGCCCTCAGGGTCCCAGAGGAAGGATCCAGAGGGACAAAGTAACCTAGTGACTGAGTAGCCTAAAGGCAGGGACCAAGCTGCCTTACAGCCTTAATCCTTAGGGGCAGCATGAGACAGTTTTGGCACACTGGAGCCTTGGGCTGTTGCCCTGAGTAGAGTGCTGTGACGTCACAGCTCATAGCAACCTCAAACTCCTGGGCTTGGCACGGCCCAGACCTCCATAAGAGCTGTGCAGTGACCCCAGACCAATGACCTGCACCCACCGGGCCTCCGCATTACCTGACAAGAAGCCACGCAACCCTGCATTCTCCCTCCTGTGTCCTCCCAGCCTCCACATTAGCCCATTGATCTGGCCAGGGACTCTGGTACCTGCGTGCCCTCTGGAGACCTCCCTGCCTTTGCGCAGAGCCCTTCTTCTAGCCAAAACTGCTGGAGCCTTGGGTTCTCTGTGCCAAACTCACTGGGCACCAGGCACTCCCAGAACCATGCACACCACCCCCAGCCATGTTGCTGGATCCAGGTGTGTCACACACTGGAGCTGCTTCCACAACAAGAACTCCCTAGCTAGAGCAGCCCCAGAGGAACTGCACAGGGTCACTCCCTACAAAGATCCATCAACAATAGAGTGATCATGCTGGGGTTTAATCTTGGAGAGACACCTCACCAACTCTGAGGATGGCCAGAGGCAATGGTGAAAAACTATCATGAGGAGAAATCAACCGAAAAACTCTGGCAATATGAATAATCAGAGAAGATCAACTCCCCCGAGGATCAATGGGGGCAGAAACAGCACAAGACCCCATGCACAAACAAATAGCTGAGATGTCAGAAATTGAATTCAGGATCTGGATAGCAAATAAGATTGAATTAGAATTCCAAAAGTTATCTCAAGAATTCGACGGATTCAAAGAGCAAATGACCAAAGACTTTGACACATTGAGACAAGAAGTTGCACCGGTCAAAGATATGAGAAACACAGTAGAATCCCTCAGTAACAGAATGGACCAAGCAGAAGAAAGGATTTCTGACACTGAAGACAAAGCTTTCGAATGCTCCCAAACCCTCAAAGAAGAAGAGAAATGGAGAGCAAAAACAGACCACTCTCTCAGAGAGCTCTGGGATAATTCGAAGAAAACCAATATACATCTTATAGGGATCCTCGAAAGTGACAAAGTGGCCTCACAAGGCACAGAGTCTCTTCTCCATGAGATTATGAAGGAGAACTTTCCAGATATGCCAAGAGATTCTGAAATTCAGATAGCAGACAGTTTAAGAACTCCAGCATGACTCAACCTGAATAAGACATCCCCCAGATACATCATAATCAATTCACTAAAGTTAATATGAAGGAGAAAATTCTGAAAACTGCAAGGCGAAAGAAATAATTACCTACAAGGGGAAGAATATTAAAATAACTGCAGATCTCTCTGCCAAAACCTTTCAAGCTAGAAGAGGATGGTAATCGACTTTTAATCTACTAAAACAAAATAACTTTCAACCAAGGATCGTGTACCCAGCTAAACTGAGCTTCATTTATGATGGAGAAATTAAATACATCAATGACATTCACATGTTGAAAAAATTTGCCACAACTAAACCAGCTCATCAGGACATTCTTAGACCTATTCTCCATAAAGACCAGGATAATTCTCCACCACAGAAGAAAACCCACCCAAAAAATTTTTGATCAAATTCCAACTTCCACAGTCGCAAAAAAATTAAAAATGTCCACTGGACTCTCAAAAGGCTTATCAATATTCTCAATTAATGTGAATGGTTTAAATTGTCCTCTAAAGAGGCACAGGTTGGCTGACTGGATACAAAAACTTAAGCCAGATATCTGTTGCATCCAAGAATCGCATCTTACATTAAAAGACAAATATAGACTCAAGGTGAAGGGATGGTCATCTATATTCCAGGAAAATGGAAAGCAGAAAAAAGCAGGCATTGCAATCCTGTTTGCAGACGCAATAGGCTTTAAACCAACCAAAATAAATAAAATAAGGATGGACACTTCATATTTGTTAAAGGTAATACTCAATATGATGAGATCTCAATTATCAATATTTATGCACCCAACCACAACGCACCTCAATTTATAAGAAAAACTCTAACAGCCATGAGCAACTCGATTTCCTCCACTTTCATAGTAGTTGCAGATTTAAACACCCCTTTAACAGTCCTGGATAGATCCTCCAAAAAGAAGCTAAGCAAAGAAATTTGAGATTTAAACTTAACCATTCAACATCTGGACTTAACAGAGATCTACAGAATATTTCATCCCAACAAAACTGAATACACATTCTTCTCATCAGCCCACGAAACATACTCCAAAATTGAACACATCCTAGGCCATAAATCTAACCTTAGCAAATTTTAAATAATATAAATTATTCCTTGAATCTTCTCAGACCATCATAGAATAAATGTTGAACTCAATAACAACAGGAACCTGCATACCCATACAAAAACATGGAAGCTAAACAACCTTATGCTGAAGGATACATGGCTTATAGACAAGATAAGAAGGAAATCACCAAATTTTTAGAACAAAACAGCAATCAAGACACAAATTACCAGAACCTCTGGGATACTGCAGAGGCAGCCCTAAGAGGGAAATTTATAATAGCACTGCAAGCCTTCCTCAAGAAATCAGAAAGAGAGGAAGTTAATAACTTAATGGAATATCTCAAACAACTGGAGAAAGAAGAACACTTCAATCCCAAACCCAGCAGAAGAAAAGAAATAACCAAAATCAGAGCAGAATTATATGAAATTGAAAACAAAGGAGTTATACAACAGATCAATAAATCTAAAAGTTGGCTTTTTTTAAAAGATCAATAAAATAGATATAGCTTTAGCCAACCTAACCAGGAAAAACAGAGTTAAATCTCTTTCAACAATCAGAAATGGTAATGATGAAATAACAACAGACCCCTCAGAAATTCAAAAAATTCTTAATGAATACTACAAGAAACTCTACTCTCACAAATATGAAAATCTGAAAGAAATTGACCAATACCTGGAAGCATGCCGCCTACCAGAACTTAGCCAGAATAAATTGGAAATATTGAGCAGGCCTATATCAAGTTCTGAAATAGCATCAACTATACAAAATCTCCCTAAAAAGAAAAACCCAGGACCAGATGGCTTTATGTCAGAATTCTACCAAACATTTAAAGAAGAACTAGTACCTATACTACTAAATCTCTTCCAAAATATAGAAAAAGAAGGAATATTACCCAACACATTCTACGAAGCAAACATCACCTTGATCCCCAAACCAGGGAAAGACC
>CAUYPK010043017.1:0-17975 GCA_963574355.1 Loris lydekkerianus | reverse complement strand
GAGAAATGCAAACCAAAACTACTCTGAGATACCATCTAACTCCAGTAAGAGTAGCCCACATCACAAAATCCCAAAACAACAGATGTTGGCATGGATGTGGAGAAAAGGGAACACTTCTGCACTGCTGGTGGGAATGCAAGCTAGTATGTTCCTTTTGGAAGGAAGTTTGGAGAATGCTCAGGGATCTAAATGTAAACCTGCCATTTGATCCTGCAATTCCTCTTCTAGGTGTCTATCCAAAGGACCAAAAATCATTTGGCAATAAAGATATTTGCACCAGATTGTTCACTGAAGCTCAATTAATAATTGCCAAGTCATGGAAGAAGCCCATGTGCTCATCGACCCATGAATGCATTAATAAATTGTGGTATATGTATACCATGGAATACTATGCAGCAGTAAAAAAATGGAGACTTTACCTCCTTTATGTTTACATGGATGGAGCTGGAAAATATTCTTCTTAGTAAAGTATCTCAGGAATGGAAAAAAAAGTATCCAAGGTACTCAGTACTATTGTGAAACCAATTTATAATAACTCACACTAGCATATGAAAAATGAAACACAACTTTAGTCTATGATGAAGGAGGGGAGGGGAAAGAGTGGGGAGGGGGGTGGGAGGGAGGGATAGTAGGAGATAGTAGGGGGACCACAACTATGGAGCACATTGCAAGTACATGGTTCTATCATGTGTAGAACACAAATGTCCTAACGCTATAATTGGGTAAATGGGATGAAAGCTATGCTGATTAGTATGATGTAAGCACTCCAATTTGTACAAATAATCAACACACTGAAATGGGCATAAATGCATTTATGATCTATGTACAAAAGACTAATAAAAAAATTTCTGAAGCCTAGAAAAGATGGATAAACTTGGTTACATTAAAATGAACAGTTTCTGTTTGTCTAAAAGATCTAAGGAAGAAAGTACAAAGCAGGACTGCTGAGAGAGAGAAGGTTTACATTACATAAACATAACAAAGGGTTTAGATTCAGAACTACACATCCTAAGGAACTACAAATTCATCAAAAAAGCCCTAGAAAATAATTGATTGGTCGTAAAAGATTGGAGTAGGACCACGATCATAAAAAGGGAAGCGGAAGTGTCAAGAGTACTCTTATCAGAGCTGAGAGTGAGGGACGAGAGGAATTGAAGGTGGTTCTCAGGGTTCTGGCTGAAGCACCTGAGGGAATGGTGAAGGGGACATCTGAGGAAGAGTAGATATCATTAAAAAAACAAAATGATTACTCAAATTTTGGATGTGTTAATTTGCAGATGCTAGTAAAACATCTGAAGAATAATGTCTGTGAATGTTGGGTATTTTGGTCCAAGCTCCAGAGTAAGGAGAGGATACTGTAAATAAAGAAGAAACAACCCAAGAAGGACTTGCTGAAAAGGAATTAAAAGCCTAAAACCTAAACCACTGACATACTAGCATTTAAGGGAGATGAAGAAATGTGGTGCTGCCAACAAGTCTGAGGGGGAGAGGAAGAGATGTAGAAAGAAAGTGAAGGGTGTGTGTCACAGAAACCAAAAGTAAAGAAAGTTTAGAAGATGGCTTGGCACCTGTAGCTCAGTGGCTAGGGTGCCGGCCACGTACACCAGGGCTGGCAGGTTTGAACCCATCTGGGGCTGGCCAAACAATAATAACCACTACAATAAAAAAACAGCAGGTGCCTGTAGTCCCAGCTACTTGGGAGGCTGAGGCAAGAGAATCGCTTAAGCCCATGAGTTTGAGGTTGGTGTGAGCTGTGACACTATGGTACTCTACAGAGGGCAACATGGTGAGACTCTGTCTCAATAAAAAAAAAAAAAAAAAAACCTCCTGAGGCGATTGCACTAATGTACACAGCTACGATTTAACAATTAAAAAAAAAAAAATCACAAAAAACTAAAATATAAAATTAAAAAAAAAACCTCCTGGATTCAAGTGGTCCTATTTAAAAAAAAGTTTAGAAAATGAAGAGAGCAAAAATGAAAGTTGCTGCTAATAAGATAAAAAATGAAAAAAAAAAAACAAAAAAAAACTACTCAACAGAGTCAAGAGGGGCTTGGTGACCTTGGCTGGAGGAGATTCAGTGGAATTACGGGGCAAACTTGTAGACGTGAATGCATGGTTTCAGGAAATTTGGATGTAAAGGAGAGAGGAAAATAGAATAATAAAACTAAAGGCTAACACTCATAAAGCATTTGTTCTGTGCCAGACATCACTACTGCTGCCATCACCCCCATTTTAGAGATCATAGTAAAGGACATAGAGCTTTAACTCGTTGCCCAAGGCCACACAGTAGAAAAAAGTGGCAGAACTAAGATTTGAACCTGGTTTCTGGTGCTCTGAAGGTAGCTTTAGAGTTTTTTCCTTCTTTTTTTTTTTCAATGCAAAAGAATGTGTTAAATTTGAATGCCGATGGGAAGAAGCAGTAGAAAGGGAACATCTGAAGCTATGGGAGAGAATGAAGGAGGCAGGTTGGTTTGGGGTTCAGCATGGGGGGTCAGACTGGTCTTAGGAAGGAGAGAACCTACCTCTTCCACTGTGGGAGGAAGGAATGGATACAGAGTCAGCAGTTAGTATGTTGGCGGTGTGAAATTGAGTGAGTCCCCATCAGATGTCTTCGATTTTCTCTGAAAAGCTTAATCTGAAAGTTGGGAGGGGGTGCACATGGGCAAGGGTAGGGTTGGAGGCTGAAGAAGCTTCTGTGGCACTTCACCTAGAGCTCCTCCTCCCTCCCTGTCCACACCTCAGTCTCTGCTGCTCTTCCCCCATCAGCATCCCCTGAATATTCAACCTCCTCGAGGCTCCAATATGGGAACACTTCTCTCCTACTCTAGACAACTTCCTGGGCATTTACTCCCATGGATGCAATAGTTTTCAGATTGAGTCTGATCTGAAAATAATTCTACCACTGTCCAAAGGTTGCAAGTGCCTCTATACTGTGTATAATCAAACTAAATTCAACCTCACTTACCTGGGTCAGGTCAAGATTTTGCTTTTTAATCATTCTATGCCCATTATATGGAGGCTTAAAGTCAGATATATTTTGTCTGCCATTTTGATTCTCAAAGGACATCTGCCTCCCCACCCTGGAAGGCAGAACACAGCTACCGTCAAGTCTTTTCCAGAGCTCAGGAATGAGCCACAAAACTACACTTTCCTTGCAGTTGGAAGGAAAGTGGTCTCCTGTGTGCATCCTATTCTTGCCCCATCTGTTTGCATCGCTCTTGTTGTATTTTAGCTCATGCCACAGAACATTATGGTCAGCTTTGTGAATCAAAAAGGGAGATATAAAAGGAAAGGAAAAAAGGAGGGGCTGGGGAGAGAATTAAATTCTATTTGCATTTTATTCTATTGAGTGTTAAAATTTCAATTGTTAGAATCAGAAAGTTAGTGTGCAAACATCCTGACTCATTCAAGGATAAAGTACAAGCGAGATTAGATCGCTACCTCAGCTGGCCGTGGTATATCTGTGACTTTCTTCTGTCTCCAGGCTCAGGTAGAACCTTTGCTCTGACAAACATGTGGGTCATGTAAACAGCTTGTTGAACAGTTTCCTTATTTCACATTTACTTTTCACATGGCACTTTGTGTATACTTTATCCTTGTATCCTTGTATATCCTTTATCATTCTTCATTATAAAAATGTGTATGCTTTCTTAGAGATTCTATCTCATTTCTCTTTGCATTGCCAACAGTAGCTATCAGAATTCTTAGAGTTGTCACCCAAGTTCATGAAGCTGCTCGCCCAGGGCCAACCCTACTCTCGGGAGTATCCTCATGGGACCCCTGGGGGGCAGTGGGATAGAATTTTCTAAGAAAATTTGGAAAAAATATGTTAATCATATAACACCAATGTCATTTGGAATTCAAAGCTAAAATTCTGCTATTATTATATTTCCCATGCCAAATTAAGTTCAGTAAACAGTTCAGAGATTTTGTAATTAGATTAAACAATAACGTAAGACCTTACAATAATGAAATTACAACTATGTTGAGAGACCAACAATTTTACTACATTTTTAATAGCCCCTAGGAAGAAGTCAAAGTTCACAAATTAAATGCCCCTGTAAGAAAAATTCCAGGCACATTAAAATCCAAATATTCGAATAAACTAAGCCTTAAACCAAATTATCCCTGAGGAGTCAAAAGTTGGAAGAAATTAAAGTAACTCCTGGCTTCCAATTTCTTATTCTGCTTAATCTCATCCAAGAAAAAGTGGTAAATGTCTGGATGGAGCAAAGGTTGTTTTAGCAATTATCATGCCGACTGTCTCACAGCTGAGCCTGATTATCTCTTTCGGAACCACTAAGGTTGTGCTGGCCCAGTGCTAAAGCTTTCATGCGCCATGGTGCTAATGAATTAAAAAGATTAATAGGGCATAAAAGACTATCACAGCACTGACCCCATACCCACTGAATTTTGAAATCTCAATTCCCAGCTCTAGAACAGTAACACTAAGCAGAGTTACAATCCTAGAGAATCATTCACATCTGAAAAAAAAAAAAGACAGCAAGTAGGTAAAGAAATTCTTTACTTAGCTTTAGCAGGATGTCAGCTGGTGCAGAACCTTTGAATGTAAGCTCAAATGTGAATAATTTATTGTATGTTTCCAAATAGTCAGAAGTTGGGCAGTGCCCATAACTCAGTGGGTAGTAGGCTGGCTACATACACTGAGGCTGGCGGATTTGAACCTGGCCCTGGCCAGCTAAAGCAACAATGACAACTACAATAGCTGGGCATTGTGGTAGGTGCCTGTAGTCCCAGCTACTTGGGAGGCTGAGGCAAGATAATTACTTAAGCCAAAGAGTTTAAGGTTTCTGTGAGCTGTGATGCCAAGGCACTCTACCCACGGCAACAGCTTGAGACTCTGTCTCAAAGAAAAAAAAAATAACCAGAGGAGAATAATTCAAATGTTTCTAGCATGATGAAAAACAAACATTTAATGTGATGGTTATCTCAATTTCACTGTTTTGGGCTTTACAGATTTTGTGAATGTGTTAAATTATCATATGTACTCCCAAATTTGTACATGTATTGTGTATCAGTTAAAAATTAAATTCAATGTTAAAAAATAAACTCAATTATGAGAAACCTCCCAGTATAAACATTTACTATTTGCGGGCTGGGGTGGGATCACTTATTTTGTACCTTCCTTTTCTATTGAATCTATTCAAAATCTCTTAGTTTTCACTTCCTCTTTCGGTGGAGTGCTCTGACACCTTAGCTCTGAGCTCAGGGAGGGGTTTTTTAAGCATCTCCTCTCTCCAGTAAGCAGACCATCTGCTGCTTGATATGGAATTGCACTGGCCCATGAAGCTTGCCTCCTAGGAGATATTTTCATTCCCCCCTCACACTTATTTTAGTTAGAAAACATATCTCAGACATTCCTGAAGTGAAATTACTATGTATGTTTCTGAGGATTATGTCTCTGAGGGTCCAGTGAGAACCCAATCCTTCCCAGATGTGCACCCCAGGAACCTGACATTGGTCCCCTTTAAAATTTTATAAACCTATCAGCCACATTCCTGTGGGATATGAGCAAGACCTGCAGACTGTCTATAATAACTGTGCATACTTGAAACCCTCTTAAAAATTCCTTAAATATTCTCCACCCTTGGGCTTAGAGAATCCCACATGAGTCAGAAGTGAACCTGCCAGTTTGTTCCTTGGGCCCTAAAGCCGGGTGGGGTTTAGAATGTCTCATAGAGGGTGACATTGTAGGCTTGGCACTAGCAGTGTGAAACTAGGTCCTTATTAGTGCTTTGTACCATACAGGGACACTTCAGCTAAAAATACTATTCTAGTCACCAGTGCCTAAAAATCTATAGAAAAACTCAATTAAATCCAAGAAGAGGGTAGGAGAGGAGAGGGATTGGCAGTTCCTTTTCAGAAGGAACCATATGCAGGTGTATGGCACACTTCTGTGTGAAGGACAGGCTACAACTTAGATTTTACCTTACAAATGAAAATAATGTAACCTAATTGTATGTACCCTCATATTAATTGGAAATTGGAAACTTAAAAAAAGCTATAGAGATTCCCATTTTTTCTTAAAAAAAAAAAAAAAAAAAAGACTATCTGCTTTAGCCAGGACTGCCTAGGAAAAGCAGCCTCATCCACCATGGGCCTCTATTGAGCTGGGTGGAGCCTGCAAAGTTTTGCTACTGTGGCCATCCACAGTGCCCACAGGTAAGCCCTTCCTCCTCTGTCCTGCTTACAAAGGCTTCCCAGCTTCCTTGAAAGCTCTCACGAGGTTCCAGTACCTTTTCCTTATTGCCATTCATGGATGCAGTCCTATCTCTATAAAACAGCCACTTGCCTATGAACAAAGCCATTGTAAGCTGATGTCACCCTCCAAGGTCACAAAACCATGGATCCTAAAGCTGCAAGCCTCTTGCCCAAGCTCAGTAGTGAAGCTTAAAAGGTGGCTCACTATTAACCCCTTCAATCTGAAAAATGCCTGCTCTCTTACTAAAGGCGCAGGCTGAGAGCCACAAGGCCTGGTCCTGTCACACGACTCTCCTTTAAATATGCAGCTCCCTATACTTGTTCTTCTTAGTTCTCTTACATCTAAGCCCGTACCCCAACTGTTTGTGTCTCTGAGAATTTGCTCTCAAACTTCAGACACCCCCAGCTCATGAGTGCAGGGGAGATCCAAGCTTGTTCACAGTGCCCCCCACCCCCCACACACACCCAGTGGGCTTGCATCTAGGGGGAAGAGCATGGAGTTGAGTTAAGCAGGCCTCTTTTATTCTCTCTGAATCTACCACTCAGGGAGACACTTCACTTCTACCAGTGGGTGGGGGGACAGCAAAGAGCAGAGGAAAGGGCTGAGGGAGGGGCAGAGGGAGTCACATGCATGTGGAAGAACAAACATCCCCCAGCACAGTCATTCGTGAATTTATTCATGTAAATTCAAAGTGATTCTGTTCAGTTAGGGCTGTCAGATTTAGCAAATAAAAACATAGGACTTCTGGTTACATTTGCATTTTAGATAAACACAATAACAACTCTTTTAGTGTAATTACATCCCAATATTATATGGGACATAGTTATAGCATCAGCTATTTGTTTTTTATTTGAAATTCAAATGCAGGTGAGCACTCTGCATTTTATCTGGAAATCCCATACTAAGCATCAGACATCGTATCAGGTTCTGGGACTATAATGTGAACGTGGCCTAGTTCCTAGATTGAGGGCGAGGGTGGAGACAGAAAATGCAATACTTTCATCCACAGATGAGAAGTAAAATTCAAAAGGCTGTTTTTTGCACATCTCTTTCCGACCACAGGAAAGAACTGTTCGGAGTAATCATCAACAACCTCACCTTTGATCATGAACTGAATTTGCATTTATTAGTGTGTAGAATTAGCCTGACTCTGCCGCACTAAATCACAATCTGTCTGTTCAACTGCGCCTTCCTGTTACAGATGGCTATGCTGACTGCAGAGAAATCAAAAGTGAGCCCTCGCCCTTTCCTTCCCTAAAGATACTCACACTTCTAAGGAATACTGTTAATGGGACAAGACACTTCACTGCCTTAAGCTCTGGGCTGCAGGAAATGGAACTATTCCAGACACACCTGGAAGGAGCACTTACCTGAAACTTAGCAGGTCAGAGAAGACCTTGCAGAAGTGCCACCACATGATACGATTATTAGTTTACAATGACCCCACACTATGATGAACTATGGCATCATTCTAAGAAACAGTTTAATTTAACTTAATTTAAATAGACATATCCAATACCTCTTCTCCAAAGTATTAGAGAAACCTTTAACCAGGACTGACTCAGGACATATTCCAACACATTCAATCTCTTCCTGTAGGCACCGTCCTCCATATCGTTGCTCCGCCCTTCACTTACTCAGCAAGTGCTTACTGACAGGCGGGTGTGTGACCAGTGCTCTGCCAGGCATTGAAAATACAAAGAAGATCCAACCACACTCATTTCCAGTGCTGGGGATATTACAGCCTAATGAGAGAGATAGATATTACACAATCACATAAGTAGACATAGAAAGACAAAATGTGATGACCCTCGTGAGGGAAAGAACAGGAAGCTAGTTTAAAAAGAGCTCTTTCCATCCCCTGCTCAGAGGTGGCCTTCCTGCGTGTGGAGCATTTGATCTGAGATCACCTTCCATTTCTAATGTAAAGGTCTCTTTGAAAGGTCATAACTTTATCCCAGCAGTTAGGTTGCTAAAAATGCCTGATCTCTAAGTATAAGACATACATTCCCAGCAGGGGCAACATCACCCTCAGAGGGGCAAAAAATGGTTCTTGAAAAAGTGAAAAACATCTTTTTTGATGTATGGAACACAGCTATACATACGGCACATAGATAAACAGGAGGTGTGGTTTTAACATTTCATGGAAGAGGGGACTGGTGAAAAGAAATATTTAAAAAGACTCCTACTGGGAAGCAATAATGAAAAAAATGTTGAGAAACACTCGTTCATAATCTTTCACAGTCTACTCAACAGTTCCTAAAGAAATACTTATTAGAGGCCAATTTCCAAGAAAGGAGATGCAATGGTGGATGAGACACACAGGCCCTCAAATGTTTGTGGGCAAGAAGATGAAAAAACAAGCAAGAAAATAGAGAAAGTAATTACAAATTGTGACAAACACTGTGAAAGCAGTCACACCAGCCCTGAAATACAATAGTGAAGATTTCTGCCTGCAAGGTGCGGGAGGCCCTTTCTGAAGGGGGCTCTGGCTATCAGAACAGGGGTTCCTCTTTCTATACTTGCTCATTTATCTCCTACTGCCCGCAGATCTGGGTGGGATGTGGGGGCAGCCCCTTGGGCTAATCTATAAATTTCTATTATTTTTCTGTTCAGAAGCCTCATGCCAACTCACATGAAAGTCAAAATGCCTCTGGCCTGTGCGCTGACTTCTTGACTGCGTGACTCACCGCGCTGAGGGCAGCATAGCACAACTCACAAAGCCCGACCTGGGTTAGGGGCTCCATGAGGGAACCAAACACCAAGTGAACTTGAGGTAATAAAGGGGCTTTTCATTTGAAAAATGAAAAAGAGTTATTTGAATACTAGCACTTCCACAGCGTGGCGTCTCTAGGGAGCTTGGGCATAGCACTGGAGGCGTTTCTCCTTAGACACTCAGACTGTTAGCTCTTGACCCTGAACATCTGAAACTGCACAGCTGCTGGCACTGAGATTCAAACAGCACTTAGGAAAGCAGCCGCGTTCATGCCATGTATTTTTGGAACCCAAGGCAAGATACATCTTCTTTCCTTTTTCTAATTCTTGCAAGTCTCCTCTGAGCAGAGGCCTCCTGTCCTTTTCCTTGGACAGGAGATAAGCCTGGCTCTGGGTGAGATGGACTTGTCCTGCCCTCGGCTAGGCCAGGTCTTCACGTTTCTGTGGCTGCTGCTGCTGACCCTGGGTGAGTCAATGGGCTGGATGGGGTTAGGGCAGTGGCCTCTCAGTTCCTAAAGTCAGTCGATGAAAAGCCAAGAAACTTGTATTTCTGCTTCCACTTGGGGTTCAGAGAAAGATAACAAGACATGGGGAGCACGCAGAGCTGGGTCCCGAGGACAACAAAAAGGCCCCCAACACAGCCATCCGTGCCAGACAGGTAGGTTGCCTTTGGTTTTTCACCCATTGCTTTTTTCCATCACATAGGAAAGTTAGAATTTTCCTTCTGCCAAAGCACAAGTTCATGGCCCTCGCTCCCTCTGAAAGCCTCAAACTAAATAATTTTTCAGATGAATAGTTATTTCTAAAATCTAGGAAAGTAAGGGAAGGTCTACTAAGAGATATGGCTCCTTCTCTGAGGTTTTAAGCCAAAATTTAAGTAGAGATTGAAAACTTAATAGGAATGATAGAAAGCCCAAAAAATGAAGGCAGGATCCATCATTCCTCCGTGTTCTTGCCCGCCTCTGCGCTCTGAGCGGAGAGAGGCAAGGGAGGGAGAGAAGCCTAGAGCTGCCGAGGGAGCCATAGCAGCGAGCTGAGCCAGGGCTGTGGACACAAGCTTGCACATCTGTAAAATACATTAGGTGCTATTCGCTGTTGTTATTTGGGGTCTGGGCGATGTGGAATGGGAGCAAAGAAATGGGAAGGAAAAACAGAGGGAGCAGTTGTGGCTGTGTTGTTGGAAAACTTCTCAGAGAGTGCCTGATTGCAGGGAGTTGAGAAACATTGCTCTGTGCTAATCTTGGAACTCAGACTCCCTCACAGCTCCTGGAGAAAACAGCCAGGTAAGCTCCCCCTTCTCTCTGCTCCTCCTGGTCTCTGGGCATCCGTCCCCTTGGCCTGCACAGCCTGTACCATGCCCTGTATGAGGGACATGCCAACACCAGCAGCACTGCCACTCTGGGGTCACAGACCCTCCTCTGACTCCCCAGAGTCCAGTCCTCCCCAGACTCCCAGGAGGCCTCAGGGGAGAGAGGAAGGAAACATTTGCAGAAGGAAGGGCAGAGGCAAGGGGCTGATGGTGGGAGCACCTCAGAACCGGTCTCTCTATTCTCAACACCCCTCCCTCAGTGTGTCCAAGCCAGTGCTGCCACCAAAGAGCATAGAAATGGCCCCCATGCCTCGACTGCCTCACCCAGCACTCTGCTGCAGCCCACACACAGCCTGGTCTCTCAAGCAGCTCGTCCTCCATTTGAATGCTTTAAGTCCTTCCGTTACTGACCGTATCCCACGTTGCCTTCCCCACTATCATGGTTCAACTAAGCATGGTTTAAAAGTGACAAAAGCAAAAAAACTTGTTCATTCAATGTCAACAAGTAGAAAGTGATTTTCTACAGTCTAGAAACTGCGTGTGAGGTGTATACATCCTGGACGCACCTCCACCTTGGCAGAAATGTATGGAACAAGAGCATCTCATCATCTGCCTATCTTCTGAGGCCTCTGCAGCATTTGTCCAGCTGCAAAACACCTCTCCTGAGCTTCTCTGGGCCCATCTTGAGAACCTGAGACTGGTTCCCTGTGACACCCTCTTACCTACCTCCACGCTGGGCCAAGGCCGAGGAAGAACAGACCCTGCCCTAGGCACTTCTCCCAGGGCTGTCTCTGCTGCCTTTCCACCCCTGTCCTGACTGGGAATTAGCACAAGAACCTCTAGCTGCAGGCGCCCCGTAGGCCCCCCATGCTGTGCCTCCCTTCCTTTGCCTTCACTTTGCATTTCCTATTCAGGAGCCCCTCCAAACACTGTACTTCTCTTGTCCACCATGGTCCATGACCTTCAAAGGAAGGAGAATGGCGGTCACATGCAGGGACCCCCACACCCAGCCCAGGGAGATGTATCTTGGTACCACAGTGGGGATTCATTGGAAAGAAAATCTGAAGAGATCTGAATAAAAACATCTAGATATTAGCAATGCAAGACCCAAGGGTGCTCCCTTGGTGACTCTGTGCAAGTGGAATTTTCATCTGGTGAGGAAAAGAAGGGAGAATCTCTAAAGTCATGCCACTGAACTGAGTGTCCAAAAGGACCGTGTTAAGGCCTGTAAAGTCATGCCACTGAACTGAGTGTCCAAAGGACCGTGTTAAGGAACTTGGACAGAGCTGTAAAATGGCAGTGTGGGGTGTCTGATGTGCTGACCTAGTGGGGAAAGTAAGGAGACAAGGCAGTAGCGCAGAGGCCAGCAGGCAAAAAGGATCTGGTCTGGGAAAGGTATTGGACGATATTCCTCATTTATTTAAAAGCACATGTGGAAATTTCTCAAGGATATTTCATGGGAATTAGCTCATTCTCCAAGGGAAAGGAAGAATCAGGTTTTAGGACATTTGGCAATATTGGTGGAGGATGTTTGTAGGTGTGTGGGGGACTGTGGCTCTTGCAGGGACAACCAGCATGGGCTCAGCTGGCTACAAACTGCAGGTGGGCTTCACCCTGACTTTGAAGGAGATAAGGTGGTTCTGAGGAGTGAGGAGGAAAGGAGAGGTACAGAAGTAAGAAGGTTTACCCCGATGATGGAGAACAGTGTGGTGGTGGTTTTAACTCAGACTCCACCAAGCTAAATCCAGTCTCCAGCAACAATGGTAAATATCATTACGTTGCTTCTAGGAAATTGTTTTTAATATCAGTGGGAGAAAGAAACTTCAAAACTTCTAAGTACCCAAGTTCAAGGTAATGGTTACATTCCATGGGCTATAGGGCTTGGTTAAGAGACCTCAGATTGAGGCAAGATGCTCTTCAGTGGGGATTTCATGAAAAGCCTCTTACACCCCAGCCACAGTCAGGAGATGGTTCCAGCAGCCTGGTCCTACAGGCGGTCCCCAGGTTGCAAAAGAGATGGGTTCTGTAAGTTTGTTGTAAAGTTGAATTTGTATGTAAGGTGAAACAGGTACATTTGCCTATTACCTATGATAGCCTGCATGTGCAAGTGCAAGCCGGACACCAGGCAGAAGTTTGTACCTTGGTGTTAAGAGCACAGGTACACCTCTCTGGGAGCTCTAAGCCTCACCCTGGGGATTGTGTTTATTTTTTTCGTTCGAGTTGTTTTCATGTCTGACAGCCAGCCCTCCTGGCCCACGGAGGGACCCTGACCTGTGAGACCCAGTAGCCCTGGTCCATCCACAGAGTTCATAGGTCCAGCTCCAGTTCTGCTTCCTTAGAGATAGCCAGGCCCTGGGATCAGGCTGGACCAGTTCCCAAGAGCTCCAGGTCCCCACTGGGGTGCAAGGCAAAGACGGTGACTCACAGTATTGTGCTAACAAGAATAAGCCTGAGATTCCAGATACAAGTGCAGAGGGAGTGTCTGAGGGGCTGTGTGTCCCGATACAGAGCTGGGGTGAGGAGAGCAGAACAGTGATACTAGCCCAGATGGTGGACAAAACAGAGAGGGACACCCTGATACCCCGGCATCCTTCTCTGTCCAGGCTTGGCATTGGTCTGATGGCCCAAGAACAGCCTCTTCCCTAAACGCTAGGAAGTAATAGCAGTTATTGATCATTTACTGAATGGCCGACCCTATGGGTTACAGAGATGAGCAGGGTCTGCTCACCATGGGTCAGCAGGCAATCAGGACCTCAGATGACCGCTTGCCGTCTTTAGAGATCCTTGGGAAGCTTTCATCTTTTGACGTAACTCACGTCATAATTGTCAGAGAAGGGAAAGTGTATAAGAACTGGAATAGTCGAAGAGGAATGTGGGGACATGGGAATAAGGCTGGGGAAGTCTTGAAAGACAGGAGGAGGGTTTGGATTCTGAGTAAATTTCTAGATAGAAGATCTCTAGTGTTCTCTCTTACTCTGTGCTTCATTGGTGCATCAATAATTCCTTAGAGATAAATTTTCATCAACTGTCGCTACAGCCAACACCAAGTTTAGGAAGATCACGGACCTGGTGGCCACATTCCCCAATGATAGGGATTTGGGGTTCGAGGATGGAGGTTGCTCCCTTTATAATAATATGCACAAGTGATTTCTTATTTCCTGCTTTGGAACTCTGCCTATTACATCTGCTGCGGCTGCCTATTATGGCAGCTCCAGCCTTCTCCTTGACTTTAAGATCCCTGCTGTCAGTGCCCTCACATGTCATCTTGTGTCCTCCCAGGGGTTCCTGTGTCTGCTGTGACTCTAAAGATCCAGCCCTCTGGAGGGCAGCCGATTGAAGGAGAAAAGTTGGTCCTTACCTGCTCAGTAGCCAAGGATACAGCGTCTGTCACCTTCTCCTGGCACAGAGAGGGAAAGGGAAGTCTGGGGAGAAAGACCCAGCGTTCCCCGTCAGCAGAGCTGCAGGTCCCCGCTGTGGCAGGGAGATACTACTGTACAGCGGACAACTCCTGTGGCCCCCTCGTTAGCAACAAGATCATGGTTACCATGAGAAGTAAGTTCCCTCTGCTCAGCCTTGGTTCACGAGCCAGAGTTTAAGTTCTCTGAGCTGCATGAGGATCTTCTAAAGGAGGGGGAAAGCACAGAACAAAACAGATGTGAACATTTAAAAACTATCCAAGCAATGGCAAGATGAGAAACTAAGTTAAGATGCCTTAGTTCTGCTAGGCATGGTGTGAAGCCTAAAACCAAGGCGGGTGGATCACTAGAGCTCATGAGTTTGAGATCAGCCTGAGCAAAAGTGAGACCCCATCTCTATTAAAAATAGAAAAACTAGGTAGGTGTTGTGGCAGGTGTCTGTAGTCCCAGCTACTTGGGAGGCTGAGGCAAGAGGATTGCTTTAGCCAGAAGTTTGAGGTTGCTGTGAGCTATGACACAACTGCACTCAATCCAGGGCAACACAGTGAAGCTCTGTCTCAAAAAAAAAAAAAAAAAAAAAAAGATGCTTTACTTCTCGTCAGGAGGCCTGAGTGACTGCACAGGCCTGCTTCTCCTGCTTTTGGAGAAATGTTTTTATTATTAGATGAGGAAAACGTGGTCAGTGAGAACAGAAGGGATCAAGGGGTGTGTCTGCTTTGGGGTTCCTTGCAAGGGGTTGTGAATATGTCATAGTATCAAATTCTTCTCTGACAATCTTCCATCTTCCTCAGTTCCAGCGTCCCAGCCTGTCCTCACCCTTAGGGCACCCCGGGCCCTGACTGTGGTGGAGGATAAGGTGGAGCTTCACTGTGAAGCTCTGAGAGGCTCTCCCCCAATCCTGTATCAGTTTTATCATGAGAACATCACCCTGGGGAACAGCTCGGCTCCCTCTGGAGGAGGAGTGTCCTTCTTCCTCACTCTGACCACAAACCATTCTGGAAACTACTTCTGTGAGGCTGACAATGGCCTTGGGCCCCAGCGCAGCCAGAGAGTGAGCCTCAGTGTCACAGGTGAGCAGGATATTTTCAGAGCAGGTGATACCAGCAGACTGTGTCATCTCCACGGGGCCGCGTGCCGGGTGATGTCCTGGCAGACTTCCCACTTCCTCTGCCCCCACCTTGAGCTGGGGCTCTTCCTCATGACTGCACAGCCACTTAACTCAGACTGTTCCTTCATTTCCTCTGTCACTGTCATCAGTAGCCACAACTGCACTCCCATTCTTCTAGGAGAGGAACAAAGACATTCCTAATACTAGACAGGTGATGGTTTGGCAGTGACCAACAGAGGAGCATGGTAGAGAAGACCTTATCTCTGAATTCCTTTGCTCATGAACGAATGAACAGTTCATTCTTAGCCACTTTTTCTGCCCCCACTTCTGTTCAATCCAAATTCCTGCCTGACTCCCTGGTTCATGGAGCAAAGTGGTTTTCCTCATGGGCATTTCCAGCCACCAGAGGAGGAGTGCCCTTTCATGGCCTCCAGATTTTACCGATCTATTTAGCCTTCACTTTCCCCAGATGCCTTCTGACTGGGGTCCCATTTAATCTGACATTCCCCCATATTCCCTAACAAAAATTTCCTCCACCAGGAGCAGCAAGGCATCTTGTATTCCCTACGTCCAGCCCTTCTTGGGAATATGCCCAGCTGTTTAGGAGAGACCCCCAGTCCCAAAGCCACTGTGGTTATTTCAAAGCATCCATCATCTGGAGGGTGGGAAAGGGTAGGGGACATGGGAGGAGGAGACAGAACAAAAGAGAGATGGCAGGGATTCCCAGTGACTCAAACCCTTATGTTCTCTGCTGTTACCATGGTCTCTCTTTATTCTCCAAAGATTCTAAACTATAGGACTCTTACAATATTTTGGTTGATAATTATCCTTTCTATGGGCACACCAGGGTTACAACTCAAGGAGGTATTAGAACCTGGGAGTGCCACACAGTGTGCTAAAACTGAGATTTCTGTCTTGAACAAGAAAATATCTATTTGGGTGACCTCAAACAAGTCTCCTTACTAGTCTCACCGTCTGTCTCCTCACGTACCAAGTAATTGAGCCAAGTAAATCATTGAGATACAAAAATTCTTGATTCTGGCCAGGCAAAGTGGCTCATGACTGTAATCCTAGCACTCTGGGAGGCCAAGGTGGGTGGATCACCTGAGCTCAGGAGTTCAAGACCAGCCTAAGCTACAGTGAGACCCCATCTCTGAAAAATGGCTGGGTGTTGTGGCAGGCACCTGTAGTCCCAGCTACTTGGGAGGCTAATGCAAGAGGATCACTTGAGCCCAAGAGTTTGAGATTGCTGTGAGCTATGATGTCATACTACTCTACGGCAAGTGACAAAGTAAGATTCTGTCAAAAAAAAAAAATTCTTGATCCCACATCACTTTCAGTACAAGTGTTGAACATACATCCCATGTACCTGTTTATTTGTATACATGGACTACTGAACTAACTTAATATGCACATTGAAAAGCAGGGAAATATACATTAAATAAGAATAAAAATAACCGTATTTAAAATTTTTGGATTTAGAATATCTGACTAAAGTTATAATTGAATGTGCTTCATTTATTTTGAAATTCTTAGTTTACTTTTGGTGGCATCTTCAACAAACATTGTTGTCTCCTGCCTCTGTGAGCCCTCTGAAGTCCCAACCAGTTAGTGTCTTTTCAAGAGATGAGAAAAGGGACTCACAAAATCAATTTATCAGGCTATTATGTAATGTCATCAGCCAAAACAAAAACCTGCTAGAGACAGGAGAAAGTGGAAAAGAAATGGGTCTCTGAGAAAGTTATGTGAAGTTTGGTTCGGACTTTGGCTATTCCATTTGGTTTTAGTATCTGTTACTGCTTAAAAAGTTACCTTACCGATATGGCTGAATCCAAGTGGAAACAAAGCATCACTTTGCTCTTTTGGGTGCATGATTCTAATTTTTTAATCTCATACACCAATTATGCACAGATTCTCATTGAAATTTAGCAAGTAAGTTTACAGTTTCATCCATGTTAATTAGTTATTCTTGCAAAGTAGGTGGGGAATGCTGCATGTTTGAATCTACAGCAAATGTGTTCAGGCTTTAGAAGAATCAGAAACCAGTTGCAGCATTTTGTTTCCAAGGATTTTTAAGGGTGCAGATATAAATGTTTAAAGTTGAAATATTTGCTTTTTAATAAACAGTAATAAAACCACATATAAATATAAATATGTATATATATTTTTAATATACATCTCATCACATTTACTTAATTCTTGTGTTAAGCCATTTGTACTCTATACTTAATAGATCTGACATGTACCCTTGCTTTATGCACCATAGGTGTGATCCCACCATTCATGCTCCCTCGGTCTGACCTTCCCCCTCCTTCCTCCTTCATCCTGGCCCATAGTTGTGATCTATTCTTCATATGAAAATGTGAGTGATTGTAAATTGGTTTTATAATAGCACTGAGTACATTAGATAACTTTTTCTTCCTTTCTTGAGATACTTTACTAAGTAGGATATGTTTCAGCTCCATCCATGTAAATATAAAAGAGGTAAAGCCTCCATCTTTTTAAAGGCTGCATAATATTTCATGGTATACATATACCACAATTGATTAATCCATTTATGGGTCAATGAGCACTTGGGCTTCTTCCATGACTTGGCTTTTGTGAATTGAGCTGCAATGAACAATCTGATGCAAATATCTTTGTTACAAAGTGATTTTTGGTCTTTTGGATATATACCTAGTAGAGGAATTGCAGGATCAAATGGCAGGTCTACATTTAGACCCCTGAGTATTCTCCATACTTCTTTCCAAAAGGGACGTATTAGCTTGCACTTCCACCAGCAGTGCAGAAGCATTCCCTTTTCTCCACATCCATGCCAACATCTGTAGTTTTGGGATTTTGTTATGTGAGCCACTCTTACTGGAGTTAGATGATATCTCAAAGTGGTTTTGATTTGCAGTTCTCTGATGATTAAAGATGATGAGCATTTTTTCATGTGTCTGTAGGCCATGTGCCTCTCTTCTTCAGAGAAGCTTCTGTTTCAGTCCCTTGCCAACAATGAAATGGGATTACTTGTTCTTTTTTTATTAGGAGTTCTCTGTGGCTTCTGGTTATCAAACCTTTGTCAGAAGCATAACCTGCAAATATCCTCTCCCATTCTGAGGGCTGTCTGCTTGCTTTACTTACTGTGTTCTTGGCTGTGCAGAAGCTTTTTAGTTTGATCAGATCCCAGTAATATATTTTTGGTGTTGCTTCAATTGC
>CAUYPK010043016.1:0-58459 GCA_963574355.1 Loris lydekkerianus | reverse complement strand
TAATCGACTTGTGTTACATTGCCAAAAGTGCACTGATTCAAATGGCGCTTATTTCAATTAAATTGAATAAATATTCACTGAGATATTACAGTTTAAAGTAGACTCATAAAAACGGACAAAACTTTTGAAATGACCTAATATGCTATTGCCTCTGTTTAGAATGCTCTGTCTTCCATTTGTCAAATCTAATGCATTGCTGGTGCTCAAATGTCACCTCCCCTCTGCTTATGATGACAGCTCCATCCTGTCAATTCTCATTTAGTATTTAACGTAGAGTGCCTCATATTAAATTATCTGTGTATATATCTTATGTCCCTTGATAATCTGTAAACTCTTGGAGGACAGGCTTTATGTCTGACTTATTTCTGTATAATCAATGTAAGAAGGAGAAGGATATAGTTCCTGATTTGCAAATGTTTGCTGAATGAATGTCCAAAAAACCTGAGCTCTAGGCGGGGTGTGGTGTCTCACACCTGTAATCCCAGCACTTTGGGAGGTTAAGACAGGAGGGTTGTTTGAGACCAGTTGAGAAAGATAGCAAGACCCCATCCCTACAAAGAAATAGAAAAATTAGCTGGGCATGGTGTTGCACACCTGAGTAGTTTCAACTACTTATGAGGCTGTGGCTGGAGGATCACTTGAGCCCAGGAGTTTGAAGTTGCAGTAAGCTATGATATACTCTAGCCAGGATAACAGAGTGAGACCCTGTCTCAAAAACAAAACAACAAAAACCCCCTACTATCAGATGGCACCTGTGGCTCAGTGGGTAGGGCGCCGGCCCCATATACCGAGGGTGGTGGGTTTAAATGCGGCGCAGCCAACTGCAACAACAACAAAAAATAGCTGGGCATTGTGGCTGGTGCCTGTAGTGCCAGCTCCTTCGGAGGCTGAGGCAAGAGAATTGCCTAAGCCCAGGAGTTGGAGGTTGTTGTGAGGTATATGACACCGCGGCACTCTACCAAGGATGATAAAATGAGACTCTGTCTCTACAAAACAAACAAACAACCCCACCCCCCCACTATCTATAGAAACATGAGTAGTAGTAATCAACCTAACTGGTTTTAAGTTCTTATTTCTATGAATCTGTTTAGATTCACTTAAAACCAGTTAGGTTGATAACAAGATAGTGTAGCATCATGATTCTGTTAGAAAAAGATGAATAAATTTCAGAAAACTGGTTTGATAATATGAAGAAAAATAAAAGTAGATCTCTACCTCACAACATATCTAAAATATTATACCCAAATGGATCAAATACAGAAACGTGAAAAACAATAAGATAACATAAACCAGATTAAAACACAAATGACTAACTGAAAAAAAGATATTTATAACAATGTAAACTTACAAAGTACTGGTATTCAGAACATTTTTTTCTAAAAAGCTACAAACCATTAAGAAAAGCAATCTGATAGAAAACTGAGGCTGTGTGTAGAGGCTCACACCTGTAATCCTAGCATTTGGGGAAGCCAAGGTGGATGGACTGTTTTAGCTCAAGAGTTTAAGACCAGTCTGAGCAAGAGCAAGACCCTGTCTCTATCAAAAATAGAAAAATTAGTTTTGTGCAGGCACCCATAGTTCCAACTACTGGGGAGGCTGAGGCAAGAGGATTGCTCAAGCCCAAGAGTTTGAGGTTGCTGTGAGCTATGACGTCATAGCACTCTACGAAGAATGACAGTGAGACTTCGTCTCAAAAAACAAACAAACAACAACAAAAGAAAACTGAGAAGATATAAACATACAATTCACAGAGGATAAAATCTGAATGACCAAAAAACCCAGTTAAAAATTGCAAATAGCACTTCTTACTACTAGGAGTGTTAAAAACTTAAAAGTCTGATAATACATATAAAGGATTACAATATTGTGGGGAAATGGGATCCCTTATAAATATTTACAGCACATCTGAATTCTGACTAGCTGCATTTCAAGAATACAATAGCCACATGTGGCTAGTAGCTGATTTATTTGAATAGCCCAGCTCTAGAGATAGATGTGCACAAAACGATACATACAATGTTTCTAAATGCAAAAACCCATAAAACTCTAATGTCTATCAGTTGAGGAATGGATAAACGAAATGCTATATATCATAAAGTGGAGTACTATATAACAGTTAAAAGGAATCAACCAGATGTAAATATATATAAACATAGGCCTCCAAAATAATACTGTGTGAAAAAATTAAGTCACAGAATGATACACAGAAAATAGTACTTGTGACACAATAAAATACTATATCTTGTTTATGGAATCACTTTTTTTTTTTTTAATAGTCAAGTGAAGCAGTGGGAGAGGAGAAGGAACAAAGGAATCTGTAACTGGTTGTGATCAATTAGTTGTAAACACCACTGCACTCATACCAGCCTGGAATCACATATTTTTTAATAGATTGGGAGTTCTCAGTTAATTTATAATAATGGTTGCTTTTGGGGAGGATGAGAGACTGTTGCCCTGGATACAGTGCTGTGGTGTCACAGCGTACCACAACCTCAAATTCTTGGGCTTGAGCAATCCTCTTGTCTCAGCCTCCTGAAGAGTTGAGACTATAGAGATAGGGTCTGACTCTTGCTTATTCCTGAGCTCAAGCCATCCACCCACTTCGGCCTCCTAGAGTGCTAGGATTACAGGTGTCAGCCACCATGCCAGATTTTATTGCATTATTTTACCTTTTAAAAAAAATGAGGACATAGGGCAGCACCTGTGGCTCAAAGGAGTAGGGTGCCGGCCCCATATGACAGAGGTGGTAGGTTCAAGCCCAGCCCTGGCCAAAAAAACTGCAAAAAAAAAAGGTAATTATTTGGGCGGTGCCTGTGGCTCAAGGGAGTAGGGTGCTGGCCCCATATGCTGGAGGTGGTGGGTTCAAACTCAGCCCCGGCCAAAAACTGCAAAAAAAAGAGGACATAGGGTGGTGCCTGTGGCTCAGTGAGTAGGGCGCCCGCCCCATATACCGAGGGTGGCGGGTTCAAACCCAACCCCGGCCGAATTGCAACCAAAAAATAGCCGGGCGTTGTGGCGTGCGCCTGTAGTCCCAGCTGCTCGGGAGGCTGAGGCAGAAGAATCGCAGAAGCCCAAGAGCTGGAGGTTACTGTGGGTCCTGTGACTTCATGGCACTCCACCGAGGGTGGTAAAGTGAAACTCTGTCTCTACAAAAAAAAAAAAAAAAAAAAAAAAATATTTTACATAAAGGAAAAAAAAGTGGGCAAAGGACATGAATAGACACTTCTCAAAAGTCGATGTCCAAATAGTCAACAGGTATTTGAAGAAAGCACTCAATATCACTAACCATCATAGAAATCCAAATCCAAGCTATAATGAAATATCATCTTAGTCTGAATAGTTGCTATTGAAAAGACAAAAAATAACAGATATTGGCAAGGGTTTAGAGAGAAAGGACCTCTCCTTTACTATTCGTGGGTATGTAACTAGTACAGCCACTATGGAAAACAATATGGAAATCCCTCAAAAAAACTGAAAATAGAATTGCTATTCAATCCAGCAATCCCACTGCTAGGTATCTGCCCAAAGGAAAAGAAATCAATATATCAAAGGGATAACTGCCCTCACACGTTTGTACAGCACTATTTAAAATAGAAAAGATATAGAATCAACCTAAGTGTCCACCAAGAAATAAGTAAATAAAGCAGATGTAGCGTATACACACAATGGAATACGATTCAGCCATTACAAAGAAGAACATCAGATCTTCTGCAACAACATGGATGGAAATGGAAGTCCTTATCTTAAATGAAATAAGCCAAGAAAAAAAGACAAATATCACATGTTCTCACTTACATGTGGGAACTAAAAAATTTGGTCACTGGAAGTAGAGAGTGGAAAGAAAAATAACAGAGACTGGGAAGGGTGTCTGGGGTGAGGGAAAGAATGAAGGGAAGTGTATTAAAGTAAAATGGAAGGAATAAATTCAATCTTTAATAGCAGAGTAGGGTGACTATAATTAACAAAAACGCATTGTATTTGAGTGATGAACACTCTAAATACCCTGACTTATCACCATGCACTGTATACATGTAACAAAATTTCATGTGTACCCCATACATTCGTACAAAAAAAAAAAAAAAAAAAGATTGTTGATTCTTCCCAGAACTTGGTAATGAGAAAAACATCCACCATCAACTTACTATTGGGAAATTCATATTTGTGGTACTTTACAATGTCAGAACCAACCAGGAAACAAATTTGTCTTTTCAGAGTTTTTCCACATAGGTATTCTCACACAGTAAGTCTGGGCTTTAGAGTTCATCAGGCCTGTGTTTGAATCTCATTTCCTCCACATGTAACATCAAGTGGGTCTCCTTATCCCATTCAGCATAAATTCCTTCATCAGTGGAATGAAATCATTCTTGTAGCTTGAAAAACTATATACATAAAGCAGGTATCACAGGGCTTGCCATATAGTATGAACACACTAAATGTCTATCCTCTGTCTTCCCAAATAACCAAGGAACTACAAACTGTGTGTCTGAATCTGTCTCTAAAACTTTGACCCAATCAATAAAACTACAACACTAAAGACCATAAGGTTTTTTCAAAAAAAATAAACCAAATGAGGCTTTAAGGGTCCTTTCCTAAAACAATTAGAATGAATATGCTAATTTTTCAGAAAAGTGAGATATTTTTAGGATAAATGAAAAACACAAATGAAAATTATCGTATAGTGTCCTATTTCAGAAGATACTATTTTTGATAATGTTAGCTATGAAGCCAAGAGCATTTGAGAGAAAAACTGGAGAAGCCTGAAACTAAATTGAAAATGGAAAGGTTTTAGAAAGAGGATTACTAGCAGGAGAATTTTCACAGTGGCAGCCCCAGATCGTTGTGTTAAGAATGCCAAGGTGGACACAGAAGTTACAACAGCCTTCAGATAGATGTGGGAACCCTCCGTCTCAACCACGTTTGGAAATTGAGCTCTTTCCATTTTGAATGAGGTGGGCGAAGTCACTTACTTGATGGGTATAGTAATGACCCCATCCACTGGGCTCGAGTGACAAGTAAATGAGGCAATGTCCCATACACCACCTAGCACAGTTCCTGGCACACTGTGGTGCCTATTTTCATCTTCATGCCGTCAGCTTCCTGCCTGCTGCCACTCCCATCGGCCCAAACATGGGCCCGCCTGTTTGTCAGATTGTGGTCACTGACCAGAGAATCAGGGAAACCATCTATCTCACGGGCGTCTGGAGCTGTAAGATACAAGCTTGAGTTCATTCACTCTTCTTGCTAACACACATTAGCAAAAGAGAAGTGAGAGAGTTCTATTTTTACCTAACTCAGCTGATGAGAAAAGAGATGTTACTTCATAGAAATCTCAATTCAGACTGAGGACTTGGGCTAAATATAGCCCATTCTTCAGGCAGAAATCATCTCATTAAGCAGAGAACTCAGGGAGGCTGAAACATTTGGTGGCTACGCGTACTGTCTGATGAATTCTAATAGAAAGAGTGTGAATTCATTCCATTTACTTAGTATAGATGAAGGAGGGTAGGAGACAATGGAAAAAGAAGAATTGTGAGTTCTTGGTATATCATTCCCTCTGTCAGCATTTCTACTACAAGATGACTTAAGGCAACTGTCAGGGGTGGCACAAATTCTTTATGCCCACCATAAAAACCATAACCTTTTGAATTAGAGTGGCTGTCTCTTCTTTAGCAGCTTGATCCTGTATAAAGTGGGAATACTTTTTGAGAGTGATTGAGGGGATTTTAATTTCTATCCCCCCATCTCTCTGAATCATGGCAAAGATGGCCAGTTAGGCCTCCATCTCCTCTTTCTTTTGTTCCATAATGACATCCTCATGCAGAACAAAAAAGAAAGAAAATTTTTTATCATTCAGGGGGATTTCTTGGCTTGACAACAGCTCATTGTGATTAAATGCTAAATGGTTTGGATAAAAGACTGAATCAAGGACCCAGGCCAGGCTCTGGTGACCTCAGAAAATTCAACAATGGGATCCTTATTCTATTTTCTCTATTTACTTTTTTGTTTGTCTGTTTGTTTTTGTTGTTGTTGTAGTTTGGCTGGGGCTTGAACCTGCCACCCTCAACTTATGGGGCCAGCGCCCTACTCCCTGAGCCACAGGTGCCACCTTCCATTTACTTCTTAATAAAAGGTTTTGGTAATTCTGAGAGAGGCTGTATATCAAATCCCAGAAGTATTTTTCTTAAAAATTTATTTTCCTTAATAAGAAAATGAGAGAGAGAGAGAGAGAGAAACAGGTAATTTAGTTCTAAATTGAGATTACAGATTCAGGAATTTTTTTTAATCAAAAGCTAAAGAACTAAATTATGCCTTTGCATAACTAGAAAGTAGCCCAATTCACTTTGAGGTTTCATTTATTAGCACCTGGATACCATTTTGTTTGTAACACCCTGTTCCCTTTTCCGTTGAAAATAAACAACCTTTCCTGAATTGGGTGCATTGAAGGATAAAGAGCGTTCTTCCCTTTTCTTTTCTGCAGAATTGCCTTTTCCTAGAAATTATGATTTCTTATGAGTTCAGGAACATAACAGTGAGTGTTTTTCCTCTAAGAATTCAGTTTTAAATTGTATTCTTCACCTGAGAATGCTATTCCCTCATTTTATCTGCTGTCTTTTTTTTTTTTTTTTTTTTTTCTTTGTTGGCAAAAAGCTCTCATCAAACCTAATCCAAGCCTCTGGATAAACACTCAGTGAATTGAAATACAAACGTGAAATGAGCCCTAAAAACCTCAGCCTTTGAGACAGTTTCTTTAAAATGCTGAACCTCACCAGCACATCCGGGCAGGGCCCTGCCAGGGAAAGCAAATCCTGCTGCCAAGAAAAGCAGAGAGAGACCACAAATTGCTACCAACTCTACTCCAAAATGCTCTTGTCTTTCCAATAGCCCTGAAAAGATAAACTTCCCCAAGCCTTAGGGATCCAAAGTATTTCACTCAAAATTTTTTACAAGATACTAAAGAAAGAGAAAAATACAAGGCAGGAGTGAAGAGAATGTGTTTTTGAAGGCAAGCCTCTTCCATTGGTTTTCCAGCTTTCTGCTTTTCACTCTCATCTTCATTTCAGATAATTCTCTCTTGGAGCAACATGCTTTTGTGTCAATGCAATGAAGACCCAAGGTCTTCGTTCATGTCTGGGTTGGGACAACAGCACAACTCAAAGTCAAAGTCAAGGGCTGTACTTGATGGCTTGATGACCTCACTGATAACTCCTAGTGCACATTCTGTGAACTCATGGGGTTCTATATGTCAATATATGAGGGCAGCCCGGACAAACAGAGACATGCATGGCTGGATACTTTCCAGACAGCCCATGTCTACCGCATGGCCCTGGCAGTCTCCTCTCATCTGGTTCTCTCAACTTCTGAGTTGGCCTACATAGTGTGACTCCACGTCTAACCTCACATCACACCCTCTCCACTCCATGCTTTCCCTGCAGCCTTCTCACTTTACCAGATGTTCCTTAAATATTCAGAAGGCCTCCTTCTTAAGATCTCAGCACATACTCTTCCCTCTATCTGGAATGTTCTTCCTCACTCCCCACCCTAATGGTTAACTCCTTCCTAGCTCAGCCCTTGCCTTTCCAGGAAGGCAAACCATCTACCCCACTCCGGGCAGATTAAATCAATCCCCCTGTTATACACCCTCACAGCATGCTGTACTTCTTCCAAGCGCTTACCATGATTTCTAATTCTGCATGCACTTCAGGACGATAGCATTGAAGGCAATCACCAGCCTATTTTATCCACCTCTAGTGTTCCTGGTCCTTGGCACATAGCAGGCATCAATAATTTTTGTGGATGAATTAATGGCAGATGTGTGGAAAATCAATACAGTCATAATTCTTGATTGAATTCAGGGTAGAAGAGATTTTATCAATTAACATTCTGATATAGAAGGTGATTGTGGAAGGCCCATTAAGTTTTGAGCAGGTGATGAATTTGACAGCATAATTCTCACATCCCAAAGAACTGTGAAGATTCATATTCAAATACCATACTCACCACTCCAGAGGATAATGGGTATAATGCTGGAAGGAAGAAGTTGGAATGGCTACAAATTTCCCAGTTGTCCTGCTGAGCCTGGTCCCTTTTAATTATATCCCCCACCCCACCTCACATATGCAGATGGGGAAACCTTTTTTAAAAAATCAGAGCAAGCCCTGCAATTTTTCTTAGAAATGTATGCAGGTGATGCTCACCTAAACAATCGCCTTGCTGCTTGTTCTCACCCTACTTCATTCTGCTAGTCCTTGTTCCCACTAATTTCTTTTTCTTTCTTTCTTTTTTTTTTTTTTTTTTGACAGTTTTTCGCCAGGGCTGGGTTTGAACCTGCCACCTCCGGTATATGGGGCCAGCGCCCTACTGCTTTGAGCCACAGGTGCCACCCATGTTCCCACTGATTTCTACCTACCCTTTTGTGTTACTGACCCCCCTCCAAACTTAATTTCCACACACTGGGACCTCAATAGAATTCTGAAACTTCTTTTCCTTTCCTCAACCCTCATGATGTTTCTTGTAACTGGTTTCTCAGCCTCCTCTTGAAGGACACCAACAAAACCACCACCACCATAATAGCAAGCAATATTTGTGGAGCTCAGTGGGCCAGACACTGCTCACGTACCCATCTCCTGGATGCATCATTTCACTGAATGCCCAGATCATTTTGCTCCTATTTACAAATGAGGTGAAACTGTGGGATAGAGATTGAGCATCATGCCTAAGGTCCCCATGTGTAAGTGACAGAAGTGAGATTTGAGCACAGGTTGAGTCTTTTAACCACTGCCCACTGGCTCATATAACCATCCTGATGAGCCTTTCTAGAGCACCCCTTCTATCCTGTCACTCTCCTAGTGATGTCACAAGGAGCTTGATGTTTGCAAATGTGCAGTAAGAAATCCCTAGCATGTGGGATCCACCACCAATTGGCTTCTCCTTGGCTAGCCAACCTGACCTTCACTGTAATAAAGGGTTCATGGTGGGAAATAATCAGCTCTTCTCCATGTTTATTCTTAATCACTTTACAAACTCTATCTTCTTTCTCATCCATCACTCCAGAGACACCATTGAAGTCCAACTTCCCTGTGAATGAAAAGCTAACTGTCCTGCTTACATGGGTCCTTCCTCTCAAGTCCTGTGTGAGTTTATGTACGAGAATACAGTGTAGTTGACGACTCAGTTACTTGCATAAAGTCTACTTAGCATATAAACTTGGCCATTACCAAGGAAAGTGTGAGTCTTACTTAAATTTTACAAATTCCATTTAAATTTTATGAATCATATAAATTGTATCATATGGTAAACAAAATTTAAGTAAAAGCTATTATCTATGATTTAGGGTAAACATACACACACACACAGATGCTCCTCAATTAACAGTGGGGCACCATACCAATATCCCCATCATAACTTGAAAATATTGTAAGTTGGAAATGCATTTAATAGATCTAACCTATTGAACATCATAGCTTAGCCTAACCTACATTAAATGTGCTCATAAAACTTACAATAGCCTACAGTTGTGCAAAAACTGTTTTATCATAAGATTATAATAGACACAAAGCCTACTTCATAATTAAGTATTAAATAGCTCATGTAATTTTTTGAGCACTATAATGAAAGTGAAAAACAATGGTTGTATGGGGGAAATGAAGCATAGATTCTATTAAAATTAATATCACTTTCACACCATCACAAAGTCAAAAACTCGTAAGATGAGACACCGTAAGTCAGGGACTGTCTGCATATGCACGTGTTTACAGAAACACATCTGCAGTTGAACAAGTTAGATTTGTTGTTCTTTGCAATGAGGAGGAACATACATCCCAGGGACTGTGGGGTGGCTCATGAGAGTATGTTAGAAAGAACCCGTAGACTGGGGCTTCTGTTCAGTGTTTTAGAGAGGGTTCAAGAAAGTGGGGCTTGGCTCTGGACTGGATGCTGTCAGGAAGTGGAGTAATCCTACAACTTGCTGTCTTAATAAATCTAATCTAGAGGGAAGGAAGACTAAATAGAGACTGAAGCTGCATTTGGTGAAGCAGCAGCACTTGGGAGAGGGGGCTGTTTGGCATTTTCATGGTTCGCATGATGGTCTTGCTGGTGTCTATGACCACACAAGATACGAAGCTGTCTTGTTTGTATCTCGGTCCCTCATAGTCACAGAATGACGCTGACTCATATAGACTTTCTGTGGAATCTTTTATCTTGAACAGGAGAACATCATTTCCTAGTTAGCAATGCCAGATCGACTCCCAGGCTCCCACGTCTTGCTGATAGAATGGCAGAGGTCAGGGCTACATGCGTGTACTTAAAACCCAAAACAAGCAGCACAAAAGAAATTAGAACCAAACAATTCTGGAGGAAGTGGGAGCTCCTCTGGCTCTCCCCAATGAAGAGTTGGCAACTGCTTTTCCAGCATTAATACTCCATGACTTGGATGGCTTTGCTCCCTGCCAACGTATGGAAGCTGAAACCATGTTGCAGAGTCCCCTTCCCTGTACATCCCTGGGTTAGTGAGGGTGCAGCTACAAGCAAAAGTCACCCACTTCTGCTGGCCACTCACATCACAGAGGCTGGGGGCAGAAAGGACAAACATGTGTTTCCTTTCTACCAACTTCGCATTCACCTTTCTTTCCCCCCTGCTAGCCTGGTTGACTTCAGGTCCATCATCAGGAGCAAAGACAACAGCCCAGCACAGACTTCTCCACCAGTGCCCACAACATTATGTGGTCATTATAACCCCTTATTCTACATGTCTTTTAAAAGTCTGATTCTCTGAAAAGCCCCTGACTGATATTTGCTTGAGATTTCCAGCTGAGAGACGAGAACCTCTTACCTTTGGGGTCCTACACTAGGATGCAAGGGCCATGTTACAAAGAGAAATGGCCAATATTCCAACAGCACCCTGACGTGGCCGGCAGACAGGCCTGTGTCTGGTTCTCGAGTCCTGACTTAGAGTCTCAGCTGAGTACCATCAAGGACTCACAGCTTATAAGAGCAGCACTGGAGCAGGGAGGTCTGGGAGTGGCCATGGGGCTATTAACCAAGCACCGAGGTGTGGTGATCCCAGGATTTGGGGCCAGATTCAGCTTCTGAGGGGGCAGAGTCATAGCTGCAAGGAGGTATGTGTGAACCCAATCTGTGTAGTGACACAAGAAGGGAAAATGACAATAAGTAGTAAAGAGTGTCAAGAAAGAGGGTAACATGATGGCCCAGATGGGGGACCAGGACAGAGTTTGGGGACAGAGGGTATGTGAATGGGCACACATGTGTGAACTGCCTACCGAAGCACATGTGGAGGCTTTGAAGAGCTGTGGCCAGCCAGGTAGCCCTGGCCCTGGCGCCAGCCCTGATACTATATATTACGTTCATTGCATTACATGGTACCTCACTTAATTGTCACAGCTACCACAATACAGTCCCAAGATTTTATCATGCCAATTTAACAGATGATGAAGCTGAGGTAGAGAGGCTAATTACTTGCCCAAGGTCACCCAGAAAATAAGTTGAAGGACAGGAGTTTGAATTCATATCTCTTTGATCCAATTCCCATTACACCTTTCCAGATCTAAGTTTTCTAAGCTTAAAATTAGAAATCAAGAATAAACCTTTGAGTGACTTGATAAATATCTGTAGAATCAAATCTTCCAGCCTGAGTCAGGGCTGCAGTTGACTGCCAGCTCAGGGTAAGCTGGTCTCCAACTGCACTAAAACTGTGAGAGAATAAACCTTCCCTGTTTTAAGCCACTAAGTGTTGGGGAGCTTGTACTCAGCAATTGATAATTGATCCACTGCTCTTAGATGAAGAGGATGGGGGCAGACGATTGGATGACAGAAAGAGGGTGTGACTTCTGGAAAGCCCCAAGAAAGCCTGACAGAGAAAGCAGAAGAAATTCTCTTCTGGCTCAGGAGATTATGTGGAGCCCCAGCTATGGGAAGGGAGGCTGGGAGTTAAGTACCGTATATACTCGAGTATAAGCCGAGTTTTTTCCGGCACAAAATCTGTGCCTAGTTTGGGTTTTTCAGCACAAATTTTGTGCTGAAAAAACTCAGCTTATACGCGAGTATATACGGTATGTCCTCTGGTCTTGGATCTAAAATCCTTGAGTTCTCCATTGAGGAAATGGTGCAAGTGCTGTTGGGTCTGTAGAAGGCAGATGTCTTCAGGGATGTGGGGCAACAAGCCTGAGCTCCTGGTGCAGAAAAGACCTAGAAGTTCCCACAAGGCCCTAGGGAAGGGAAAGCAGGTCTCTGAGAGTCTGGCGAGGCAGCTGCCAGAGACAGTCGTCCTGCAGCTGTGAGGCTGAGTAACCCAAACCAGGGTCAAATAGGAGTCACCACGAGATTTCAGGAGTACCAGTATGTCCCTGAGAGCTGGGGAGCCAGCTCAGCAGGAGGGAACACTGGGCCCCATGAAAATAGGGAAAGGAACATAGCACAAGGTACGCTCATTCCGGCCTCTAGCAGCAAATGTCAGCAGAGCGCCCAGGAGAAGGCAGGCACTCAGGAGTCTTCCTCCCCAGGCTGCTGGTGGCCCAAGGCATGTAGGCCTCCATGGCTCCATCTTTGAGAAGAGACAACTTGTGCAGAGAAAAGGAGAGAAAGGATACAACAGAAAGCCACCAACAGAGAGACACCGAAATCATTTTGTTTCCTCCACGGTCCAGTGGGAGCTGGGGGTGGGTCTTGAGAGGAAAATCATGGAAGTTATAGAAAACAGGGAAGCTGTGGTTTCTTTGTGTGTTTAATTTGAATGTGAGTAAGTATGTGACTCTAATCCAGATGCTAGAAAAACATGCCATGAAGATTGATAGAAGTTCAAAGCAGAGCTCTGTGTGGATCTAGGAGATAAGAACCAGGGGTCACCCTAGAAATCATCTTAGCCCTGGTACTTCCCTCTACTCGCACCTTAGCTTAGGGCACCAATGTCCCTCATCCCCCAGCAATTGACCTGCCAAGCTCCAAAGGTTGGTACCAACACTAACTCTGTCATACCTGTTACTTGGGAATTAACAACTGTTGGTTCTATTTTAAGGGGCTATAAACAAGCCATTGCCCTGATACAAATATGTGTAGCTCAGATAAACAGCATGCGGGAGTGAGAACACAGAACATTGTTTTGCGAGTCAGAAGGCAACCCTTGTTTTATTAAAAAATGTGCAGGAGATTGGGACCAGACTGTACTGTGGCCACATATCACAAAGCATGCACAGCACCCCAGCCCTGTGCTGTCCTGCAGGCAGTCTGGAACTGGGTTTGGCTGGAGCCTTGGCAAAGGCCTTATGAAGCCCAGACCTCCCTGGGTCAAGCCCCTCTCTACCAAAACTGACCATGACATTCACATTACAGAAAGGTGGAAATGGCCACCAGGTCAGTTGAATGGGGAGTTTCCTATTCTATTCATATAGTCTTCTTTGAAGAGACCCAGTTCCTGCAAGTCCTGGTACCTTCCAAATGGCTGTCCAAGCAGTCAGGAAGGCAGTGTCATACCAAACACTGAGCTCTCTATTCACCTGCTACTGAGTTTTATCCATGAAATAAAAACTCCTGGCACAGCCAAATTCATGGGCAAAATCATACTTTACGTCCACAGACTGCCTCGTGCAACAACACACATACAAGACGGATGCCTGGAAAAGATTCTCAATGTACCTCTGCCTGACCTATTTCATGTTTCTCTCAATCCAGTCTTTGAAAGGCAGCACCTTGGTGAAGGCTGTGGAGAGGCTGTGGCTGCATGCTTTGTCATAGCTCCAGCTGACCAGCCCTACCAGATGCCAGCGTGGCTCTGGGGATCCTCGTCCCGGAAAGAACATAGCTGCGATGCCCCCTGTATCTGCAGTGCAGATGTTGGAAGGGGCAGTCGGATCCCGGGTGGCACAGAACATGTTGTCAGTGACACTCACTGGGACACCGTGGTCCTCATGCTGCTCCTCACACAGCAGCGAGTCCACCACGCTGACCACCCCCGAGTGCAGCGTGTCATTCTTGAAGCCAGGACTCCTCACATCTGCCAGCACATTCCAGCCAGCCACAGTGATGCGAGACTCCTGGAAGGCGGTGCTGAGGTCCCGAGGGGCGGCGAGGCAGATGGGCTGAACGCGGGTGCTGATGCGGGCCTTGTCCAGGAGCTTCAGGATGGCAATGTCGGCGTCCAGCAGGATGGGGTCATAGTTGGGATACAGAATGACAGCAGAAATCTACAAATACAAGAGACAGACAACATCCTGACTTTTACACGTTGGCAAATATGTGATTTAAAAAATATGTCAGCACCATCAAGGCAGAAACCCCTACAGGCTACCAGTTTGGACCTCTGGTTCACTGTAAACATTTCATTTACCATCAAGATATAATGAAATAATATCTTGTCATTATAAGACTATAACAATAGTTATATGCTATATAATATTGGTATAGCCAACAAGATGGAGCTATACCCAGAATGTTCCATAAGACTTTTCCACAGAATCTTCCCTGATTTTCCCAATCCTTACTGGTCATTCTCTCTGGTGAGGGCCTGTAGAGCCCATGGCTATGATACCTTGTGATTTTGTGTGTGTGTGTATGTTCTATTACTTCAACTGCATCTGGGTGCATGGCCTTGTGGCTCTTCTTATGTCACACTGATCGTGATACAGTAGAACCTCTGTAAGTTGACCACCTAAGGCCTTGTAACAAGTCTTCAACATACAGAGGTGGTCAACATAAGGAACTAGGATTACTGCACTGATATGTACACGTGGTGCTTGTCTGGTCTATGAAAACTAGGTCACCTTAAGGAGGTGTCCAATGTAGGGAGGTGGCCAACTGGGGAGGTTCCACTGTATATTGGTCTGTCTCTCCCATCAGACTGTGGACTCTTCAGAGAAAAAAAGCATGCCTTATTCCTTTCTGTATCTATTTGCAGTGAATAGCACATTGTGGGAGCTCAAGGATGGATGGATGGATGGATGGATGGATGGATGGATGGATGGACGGATGGATGAATAGATGGATGCATGGATGGATGGATGGAAGGAAGGAAGGATATAGGCAAATGAGTAAATGGAAGCGAGGGAGGAAGGCAGGAAAAGAGAGAAGTATATTGTAAATTGGATAGGAGTATGTGGGATAAGAGCTCTCTATGTCCTCAAAGCCTACCTGGGATAGGGCTCAAACATAGCAAGTAATGAACTTTTTTTGTTTATCCAAGAAATGTTTGTTGATCATCTACTTTGAGCCAGGCACTGTGCTAGGCTATGAGGGTACAGTGACAAGTCACACCATTTATGAATCTAGGGGTTTCAGGCAGAATCAGCCATTAAACAAATATTTGTTCTAATTTTTAATTTGTTACAATTTATTTATAATCTTTGTGTTGAGAATTCTTTTTTTTTGTTTGTTTGTTTTTTTATTCAGTTTTTGGCCGGGGCTGGGTTTGAACCCACCACGTCTGGCATATGGAGCCGGCGCCCTACTCCTTTGAGCTACAGGCGCCGCAATTTGTTACAATTTATGGTATATACTGCTCTGAAAAGTTCATGTGTATTTTATTCTTAGGTATTAACTTACAGTGACCAGAATGATAAATGATATTTGTCTCTATCTTATTTTTTAAATAATTACAGGGGGGAAAAAGACTCTGTAGATTTCATAGAGTCCCTGTCCTAGTACCTGTCTGAAATATTGGGCATTGCTACATGCCAGGCTCTGGGCTGACTGGCTGTTGACAGGCCGAGGGGACAGGGCTGGCAGAGTCACTGCTCTTCTGTGCTTGGAGTTTATTGAACCAGAGCCTGAGTTTCCAAGTTGTAGCCCCCTTACCCGTAAGCTCTGAATGGTCTTCTCATCCCGGTCATCATCCCGGTAGAATTTCCCCAAGACAATTTTGAGGTCCACTGTCTTGATGACGGTGACCTTCCCCAGGTCAGTAACACAGTGAGCAGCCACCACCACCGTGCGCTCATTCACCAGGGCACCACTGCAGACCAGGACCCACTCTCCCTTGTGTAGGCTGCCGTCATGCACCCCACTGGTCCTTCTGTAGACGGCCACTTGCCACGGCCAGTGCATCCCTTGGGTCTTCGGAGAAGTGACATTCTCAATTTTCCCACAGACTATGGAGAAAGTATCAGTTTAGTAAGATAAACTCAGACTGTCCTATCCAAAGGGGAATGTGGCACTCAACAAGGACAGTGCAAGTCTAAAAAGGTGGATCTCATGGGTGTGATGACCACCATGCCATCAAATCTGGCTTTTTCTCTCAATTTAAGTATTGATCAACCACTCCTGATGTGGTTGGCTACAAGGTCTGGGATTAAAATTGGAGGCTTTATAGTCAAATGAAATCTGGGTTCTGATCCCAGGTACTTACTATCAATTGGACTTTGTGCAAGTTGCCTAATCTCTTCGAGCCTCAGTTTTCTCACCTATAAAACTGACAAGAGTAATGAAAATTGTTTCATAGGGTTCTTGAGGAGACTGAGTAAAATGATGGATGTAAACAGACTCAAAATATCAAGACTACTAGCATAAACATAACCACAGTGAACGAAACCATACTGTTCTTTCAAAAAGAAGATGGGATGGCAGCTTAGTATGTGTAAGCCCCTATTCCAGACATTTCCACGTGTTATCTCACTAGTCATCATCATAACCTTATGAGGTAACTAATACCTCATTACTTAATTAATAACAATTATTCAATTAATATCACTGGATAATGAATGTGAAAAAAAACTGGGGCTTAGGACAAGGTCAACAAGATGATATAGGGCTGGGCACGGTGGCTCATGCCTGTAATCCCATCACTCTGGGAGGCCCAGGCAGGTGGATTGCTTGAGCTCAGGAGTGCGAGACCAGCCTGAGCAAGAGCAAGACCCTGTCTCTAAAAAATAGCCAGGCATTGTGGAAGGCACCTGTAGTCCCAGCTACTTAGGAGGCTGAAGCAAGAGAAACACTTGAGCCCAAGAATTTGACGTTGTTGCTGTGAACTATGACGCAATGGTACTCAACCCTAGGACAACTGGGTGAGAAACTGTTTAAAACAAACAAACAAACAAAAAAAAAAAAAAAAAAAAAACCCAAGATGATGTAACGTGAGTAACTTGAGGCCCACTGGTGCTTTTAACCTCTGCCCCTTTTGGTGTGTAATGGCTGTGATAGCCATTTAGTGTGTAATGACTCCCCTTTTGGTGAGTACTCTTTCTTCAAGTAAATATGATAGAATTATCCACACAAAGTATGCCTCTAAAATGTAAAGAGTTGGTTGCTTCTTGGAGGTAAGTTTAAACTAAAGGAAAGAAGTTCTAACTGTGGAATTTCAGACATCATCAAATTAGGGAAAGCATTGGCAACCCATTCCTTTGCACAAAGAGCCTTTCCTAAAAAAAGTCTTCCACGGGGTTAATGGTTTTATACAGGCAGCCAAGAAATATGGAAGATTTTCCAGCCCAAGGTTGAGACTTGACTCACTAGGGATGCAGGATGGGGCTCTCCCACTCCACTTCCCAGTCCTCAGACATGTCCTCCGGCTGCTTCCCAGGCGGCGGTAGAAGGGTGAGATGCACTCATACTGGAGCTGGGTGTGCAGGTGTTGGTACCCGCTAGGCAGGTCTCCAAAGGGAAGGGCTGGCTTCTTAGTAGGGGCATTTTGCAGTTTCTGCTTGCTGAAGGCCGCTGAGTACAGCTGGTGTAATGGTGTCTGCCTGGATCAGGGCACATGGGACCAAAGAAAGAGCAAGACAAGAGGCAAGAGATAGTCACTTTGGCTGTTGTAGCCTCTATGCCAAGCCCCATGCAGATATAGGGTTACAGAAGAAGAATAAAATGGCTACCTCATCCTCTCTCTCTCTCCCTCTACACACACACACACACACACACACACACACACACACACACTTCTACCACTGAACAAATTCTCTTGCACACACCTCAATCTCCATTTAATTCTTCCATTTCCATTTCTGGCATGCTTCCAACTGCTGAAGACTTCAACCGAAGAGGATAATATCTGGTATAATAGCTGCTCTCTGAAGGTATGTTATACAAGCGTGCACAAAACAACTAATTGCAACATTAAACAGAAAAGGGAGTTCATTCGAATGAGAGAAATCCAAGCATAGATTTTTCTCCAAACATTATCATAATTGGGGCCATAGTAGGAATTGACTCGAACTAAACTGTGTTGATACAGTAGCTTGACTTACCAATTAGCAGATGTAATTAGCGCACCTCAGAGAATAGAACTTTCTCTCAGGGCACACTGACTAGGAGAAATATGAAGCACTGTGTGTAAACGTGAAGACAGATATTAAATAAGCCCTGAAGTTGAAGTCCCCCGCAGCCTACTTGGGGATTCTCACGGAATTCTTGTACAGCTTATGTTCATTTATATTGGCACATAATGATCGTCAACTGAAAAGGTGGAATTCCTTTAGCAATGAATCTGTGTTTTCATCCCTATTTAATAAATGGAGAAAGGAAGCTCATTGAGGTAAGTGGTAGGTAAGTGGAAGCACTCAGAGGCACCCAGTAAAGTAAGATGGTACCCAAGACAGTGCTGAGCAGTCACAGTTTCCACCCTGGTGTCTCTACACCCCAATTTGATATTATCACAAGAAATGTATTTCACATATCTGTATAGTGCTTGCCTCAAAGCAATATTCCACCCATGTTTTTTTCATTTAACAAATCCTTAACTTATGTTTGTAACCAAGTCTGTAGTTCAGGGAGCTTCTGAGCTTGTAAACAAGCTCCTCACTTAGCCTTAGGACGTCTACACTGCCTTTGGGGGCTTCTGGGTGACCCTGGCCTCTGGGAATAGGCATACCCTCCACTACAGCAGCCCACCTTTCAGGCAGATACTTGAAACCACATTGTAGGTATCTAGCACCTTGGCACCTGACCTCCCATTAAAAATTGCTTCAATAGGCTGAATGCTATGGCTCATGCCTGGGAGGCTGAGGGCAGGATTCCTTGGGCTCAGGAGTTTGAGACCAGCTTAAGCAAGGTGGAGACATGCATCTCTACTAAAAATAGAAAAATTAGCTGGTGTCATGGTGGGTGTCTGTAGTCCCAGCTACTTGGAAGGCTGAGGCAGGAGGATCTCTTGAATCCAGGAGTTTGAGGTTGCCGTGAATTAGGCTGAAGCCACGGCACTCTAGCTTGGGGCAACGGAGTGAGATAGTCTAAAAAAAAAAAAAAAAAAAAAAAGATTGCTTTACCACTAGGAAGCACAGAGATCTTTTTGACTACCTCAGGGGCCCTTGCTATAAGATGTCTCCTTGAGAAGAACAGGCTGATGTTACTTAGTGGAGATTCCATCCCAGGGCAATCACAAAGATCAGAAAAGGGGGTAACATTTGGATTCTACTTCCAATTCATTAGGAAATATCTTCTCCGAAGAGGAAAAGAAAAATGGAATTAAATAGTCTGAGGAAGGGTACAAGATTGATGGATATCCTGCCTTACAAATATTCCAGGTCCCTTGGCTGGTCACTGGGATTCATTGCTACTATTTTTAACAATAGCTACCACTGACAAGTGATGATGTGTGCCAGGTGCTTCACTAAGCCTTTCCATAGGTTTAAAGTCCAGCATAGAAGGCAGGAGACCTTGAAGTCAGATATCAGATTTACACCCTGGCTTTGCCACTTCATCTACCAATGTGACCGTGGATATGTTACTTAATTTCTCTAAGCCTCAGCTTACCCACATGTAATAAAAATGGTAATAAAGGCAGTGCCTGTAGCTCTGCCCAGAAGCTCTGCCTCACTGGGTAGGGCGCCGGCCACATACACTAAGGTTGGCAGGTTCAAACCCAGCCCCAGGCCAGCTAAAACAACAATGACAACTGCAACAAAAAATAGCCAGACATTGTGGTGAGCACCTGTACTCCCAGCTACTTGGGAGGCTGAGGCAAGAGAATTGCTTGAGCCCAAGAGTTTGAGGTTGCTGTGAGCTGTGATGCCACAGCACTTTACCTTGGGTGACAGTTTGAGACTCTGTTTCAAAAAAAAAAAAAAAAGGCAATTAAAAATGGTAATAAAATCCGTAATAAAATGGTAATAATAATATCTACCTCAAAAGTTGGTAGTGAAAATTAAATGAACTAATTCATGTAAAATATTCAGAAGGACAACTGACACACAGTTAACATGCAATAACCATCAGCCTTCAGTGGTGCATTCAATCCTTACAACAATCCCTAGAGATAGATACTATGATTATCCCTGGTTATTAGGTCAGACAATTAAATCTACAAACTCATCCCAGAAAAAATGCTATGGACCTCATTGCTGAGTATCACTATGGTCCCCTTCAAAGTATTCCCCTTGGGAAACTATGTACTGACCTCAATTGCTTGTCCAACTTTAAAGCAATTTTGGATTTCTTTTTCTAATTTTTTTTTGTTCTTTTTATTTTTTTGAGACAGAGTCTCACTCTGTCACCCTGGGCAGAGTGCTATGGCGTTCTAGCTCACAGCAACCCCAAACTCTTGGGCTCAGGTGATCCTCTTGCCTCAGCCTCCCAAGTAGCTGACACTACAGGCGCCCACCACCATGCCTGGCTACTCTTCTATTTTTAGTAGAGACTGGGTCTCGCTCTTGCTGAGACTGGTCTCCAACTCTTGAGCTCAGATGATTCACACGCCTTGGCCTCCCAAAGTGCTAGGATTACAGGTGTGAGCCACAGCAGCACCTGGCTGGAATTCTTTTTCTGGAATGGCTATCAAAACTGTTCTACAAAAATCTGGCAATTAAGTTTGTGAACTCATTCTTTAAAAAGTGCTTTGAAGGATGGACTGGGCATCGGCATTAGCGCATAGCTTCCCGGGGGGTGGGGGTACCTCAAAGGTGGGTGAGTTTGCTTTGTTTTGTTTGGTTTGCAGTTTTTGGCTGGGGCTGGGTTTCAACCCGCCACCTCTGGCATATGGGGCCAGCCCCCTACTCCTTTGAGCCACAGGCACCGCCCAGTGGCTGAGTTCTTGAACATAATTGTCCAACCTGGTATCAAGAGAAAACTCAGGGCCAGAAAGTTTAGGAATTTGCTCAAGAATACCTGAGCACTAAAAAGAGGGAGACCCAGGTCGTGGACCTTGTTTGTCAACCAACCCATTCACTCAACACTTACAGAGAGCACGCTGTGCAGCAGCACCACTGTATACACTAGAACTTCAGCACAAACAAAACATATAATGTTCTCGCACTCTTAACTTTCACATTTAGGGGAGGGTATGGGTGATTGAAATAAAACAAACAAAAAACAAAAGGTAGGTAAGACAGCAGGTGGAGAAGATGCTAAGATAAAAACAAACACAGGAAAGGTCAGAGAACTCTGGGGAAAGGAGGCTGCTCTGTCAGGGTGGAGGTGGAGTTGTTTGGGGGCAAAAACTGAGCAGAGAACTGGGAGAAATGAGTTGACATCCAATGGAAGCATGTTCCAGACAGAAGGAGCCACCGGTGTAAAGTGTGCAAAGCAGAATTATACATGGAGTGATGGAGGAAGCCCCAGGAGTCCTGCTTTTCCTGGCTGAAGTGGGGAGAGTGAGGAGAGCATAGGAGAGGACACGAGTAGAAATAGGCCTATTCTCTCCCCCACCCGGTGGTCTCACTTTTGTCTTTCCAGGAGAAAAGCTGGGCAGACCTGAGGGCTCATGTCCCTCCACACACAGCACATGGCTAATCCTTTATCTCTGGTTCCTGGGCCCCATCGGTTTGCCTCAGCTGCCTGGTTACCAGCAAGATCATCTTTCCTAAATCATAGTTGGTTGCACTGAGTAGAAATGCCACCTCCCTAGATGTTGCCATAATAAACACATAGTAATTTCAGGAAGACTCAAGTATTTGAATCCAGTTCCTCAAAGATCATCTCAAAGTCTTGCTTCTCACTAACCATCCACTTTCCCACGGTCCAGTGAAATTTGTACTTTCTCCAATAGTTGCTACCTCTTGGCTACAGGCAGCTGGCTAATAAGCTTTCATCTAACAAGCCCTATTCTTTCATGACCGGTTAGTACTAAATGTCCCAAGGAAACCCCGGGTTGCCTTTGGCCAAACACAAGAGAGGAAAAGGAAGGGGAGGGAAATAGTCATTATTGGTCTTCAGGGAGGGTATTTTGACCTCACCTTGACTGAATCTGCATTGGAAGAACTTTCCTTCTCACCAGGTCTGAGATCTTGGGCTCTCGGCATGCTAGAAAGAAAAGAAAAAAAAAAAAAATAAAAAGACAGTGCTGCGTGATCCTTTCCCATAGTCACTGCTCACATCATTCAGTTCAGATTCATACCTGTTCACTCTTTCTGGACTGACTCTTTCCCCAAGCTCTCAGAGGTCAGGCATGCCATACCACCCAAGCCTCTACAGCTCACTTAGCAAACCAGCTTGCTGCCCTTCTCCCAAATTGACAGCCCCCTCTAAAGAATCCAAGCAGAGTAGCTACTACCTCTGAGAAGCAGCTCCATCTCGGTGATTGGAACAATAGCAGTCAATAGATTAGGATCAACTGTTCATAGGAATCATATTAGCAAACTTAACCTGATTAAAAGGTTCTCATTTGAAATCTGACAGCAGCGTCAGCCACAGATAAGTCTTGGGTAACTGATTCCCCTGGGTCCTTTCTCTGAAATTAAGGCCCCGAAAAATCACTTGAGGGCAATTCAAAGCCCAGTTTAATTTGTTGAAGTCTCTCTTTCTTCACAAATGAAAAGGAATCCTTCCCATCTCACTTTTCCAATCAGGCAGCCAACATTCATCTAATTAGGAACTTAGAGAACTTTGGTTGTATTAATTTGTAAGAGAAGAGTTGACAAAACCCTCCAAGGACATATGTGACACTGTTCCCATACTTAATGAAATAAAAAATCAGAATCTGTGCTGATGGCGATGAAGTTTGCTTCTGGCTAAAGTCTAAAGTGATTTATTCCTTTCACAAGCCATTCCCTTTCATTCTTTTTCCCATGATTCAGGTTGTTGACAAACACCCAGAAGGCAAAGTGGAGGATTAAGGCAATTATCTGGATAATCTAGGACAAGGACATGCTTTTCTTCCCAGTAAACAGCCAGATCATTGTGCCTGCCCTCCAACTGGAGGGGCTGTCAACCTGAAGCAACTCGTGAATCAGTTCAGTCCTGCTGGCACCCCCACTGCCAGCAGGGAAGGCTCAAAATTCTCTACACAACTTTCTGTTCTTCTGGTCCCAAACTAGATTTTAAAATGTACCTTCCAGATTCCCTGATTGTGTTATTTTGAGTTTATCATACTATGTCACTTCTGCCTGTACCTTTTTTCCCCGCCTCTGTTTTCCATCTGGAATATCATCCCAAATCCTCATCACATCTACAAATCCTTCCCAGTTTTCCAGACTGACCCTAATTCTACCTGATTCATGAAATTGTCCCTATTTCAGAAATGTTGAGCCCTCCTTTTTCTGAAGTAACACCACTCTGTTCCCGTAACTATCCCTTGAATGTACAAGTGTTTACTGTCTGCCTTTGTTTTTAAACGTCCTGACATCTTAATCCTCCCCCTCCATAGGCTGGTAGGGATGATGTGTCTACTTTGTTCTCTTATTTCTCACACTAACTTAATATTGCATAGAAAGTAGATTAAGTGTAACTATGTAAATGCTTATAAATTGCCTTAACTCTGTGGCTTTGCATATATAAACTCAGACTTGTCAGCTTTCCGAAACTGATCTGATAACTGTACCACTCTTTCATGATCGCCTCAAGATGTCATTAATAAAATTAGCAGGTCCTCTTAAGGCCCCCCCAAAAGAAGCAAATGTTTTTAGGAGTGTTTCCAATCTAAAAGTTAAATATGGCTCCAGCAGGAACTTAAGGCTAAAAGGTATTTTTTCAAGGGCTTAAAAACATGCATGGGAGCTACCACGAACTCCCCTAACTCCCCTAACTCCATGAATGTCTCTGGACTTCAGGGACACCTGCCAGTTACCTTTAATGCAGATGGGCTGTTTCCCTGACCACTCTCCATCCTGCTGGCAAGTTCTTTTCTCATTGCCACTGAGAACATAAGAATTGTTACAAAAGAAAGACACCACGGTCCCAAGTTTTACATAGCTCCCACTGAGAAGTCCTGGGCCTCCTGTTATTGTCTTGTACCCATTGACTGGACCCCCAGGATCTGAGCAGTTTCTTTCTTCAAGGACTGAAAGTGAAAATAAAAGGAAAGGAAAACTGTTAATGTCTGAGTCATTCAATTTTAGAATAGCATCTTTTCATGTTTCATTGAATGAAAAATACAGTGATACAGAACCTGCTAACAGTGGTGCTCAAAGGAATCGCCAAGAGACATCTGATAATAGAAAATGCATGTATCAGACACGTCTTCCCCTTATTTTAATAACCTCTTCTTAAATGGAAAAATACGTCATTCTATATGTAAATAAACTTGACACCAAATCTGGCTTTTATAGGGCCTTGTTCATTTCTTTCTCAAACTGTGAGAGCTGGGCAAGCCTGGACAAAATAAATATTTCACCTAGGTTTTATGATCAGTATACAAGAGTTATTGTTTTTCAGTGTTGCTGCATTATCTCCTTCATTCCCTAAAGCTTGGGCAATTAAACCAGACTATTCAGTTTCCTATATGGGAAACAAGAGTGGATATATAAAACAAATTTAGATTTTATATTGAATCTCCAGGAACATAAATGCATTGAAAGTTATAGTTTAAAGACACTAGCGAACAATATAATCGCAGAGATACAAGTATCCCTTGGTCTCCAAATATAACTCTCCATCTAAACATGTAATATTCATTACAGAGGTATTTCTATTCTTTAACTCCTGTTGGACAGCTATTTAAAGTAATCCGCAGCTATTCTGAGCACTAGACAGGATTTTTAGATATATTCTAGAAATAGTCTATCTAATGGGTAACGTATTTTTTTCAAGTAGATTATGGCAAGGGACTAAATATGACTTGCCTAAGGAAACAGAGACCCCTCAAGTATCCAACCTTTAATTATTGAATGTGAGTGCCAATCACTCTATCAGCCTCCCTGGTTTGCTTTTTAATCACTTCTTCTAAGACATAGGCTAATCCATTTAAAATAGTCCCCATGCAATGCAATTATGCATTTAACATCATTTGACATGCTTTCCCCCTACCCACAACTGTCCCAATTACCTTCCAAGCAACTTACTTGCTTGCCTTCAGGCAAGAAAAGAATCTGCATTCAGATAATACCTCTAAAATATTTGTAAATGAAAAATAAATTAACAACTTTCTTATGTGCAAGTTGGCCAGATAGCTACAATTAGCTGAATTACTGGTTTGTCTGCTCTCAGCCAGCCCATAGACCATGCGGCAGACAATCTTACTGATATTCTGTGTGCTTTTGGGCGATGTAATATCAGTAATTTTCCTAGTGGGTGAGTCTAAAACACCTATTTTAAGTGTAAGAAAAGGGATCTCACTGAGTGAGTGTTTTAAAAATTTTGAGATGGTTCAGGGAGGAAAATGCTTTTTTTTTTCATGCTTTAAGTGGAATCCGAAAACTCCAGCTTATCTTTTTGGAAATACTTCTATGATGTGGGAGGAGGAGGAAGGGAAAGCAAGCAATCCACATGGCTTCAGTGAGGGGACTGTCTTCATAGAGCACAGACTTGTTTAATTCTGAGCATGAAGCCCGGAGGGAACCCACAGACTGCAGTCACCTCAAAAGATGTGACATGTTACACTTGCAAGTTTTAAAAAATAGAATGAGTTGCCATCACAAAAATTAGGGGATTTCACCTAAAGATCTGAATTACTGGTTTCTAGCATAATTCATATCTGCCCCTGCCCTCCATCGCTGGGCCTGTACTCCCACATGGCAATGATCAACTGGAGTTGAGAAGTGTCTCTGCTTAGATGGGGGCCTGTTCTTTATAGCCCCCAGTAGGTTCCCTGGCTCTGGCAGGGATTTGAATCTGTCACCAGTTAGCCTATTAAAGGGCTACAATTTGTATAATTTAAATATAGTTCCCCATTTTTGCTAGAGCTCATGGCCAAGAAAATTGGGTGATATTAAAGACCAGTCCTAGAATACTGAGAGAAAATGGACTATGATCCAGCCACAGTAGCAAATAAGAAATCCTTTCTATTGTTGGCTTTGATAGGTAGGTCTGAAAGTTGAGTTTTTCTGCCCTTGGAAGGAAGTGCTTTCATGGTCTGTAAGGATTTGCCCACCCCATGATTTGCCACATCCAGGGGTCTTGTGGATCACAGTCCTACCATATGTAATGTGAGCTTAACTAGGGGGAATGTTGGAGCATTCTTGAGCCCTTGGAAGTAACAAAGACCTAAGACAATTCAGATACTTTATCCTACTGAAGAGGCTTTAAAAAAAGACTTAAGGATAAATCAAATCAGGATACAAAAACACCTTGGTCCAAGGCTGAGGAATACAGCCATACTTCCATAATTATTAGATGCATACTCTTTTATATAAATATGACATTTATGAAATTTGGTCACCTGTGATGTATACTTTCCATGTAGTATCTCCTTATTCATGACCCTAGAAAAGCTAAAATTAAATCAACAGTACAACTTAAACTTGATGAGATCTTAGAATGGAGAACTGTAAGAACTATTGTTTGGTTTTAAGTTCTTGTTTAGGAATGTCATCTGGATGGAGCCACATGATGCTTCTGAGTTAAGGCTCCAATAGAAGGTGCAATGGGTTGAATGTTTGTGTCCTCTCCATCCCCAGATTCATATGTTGAGATCCTAACTCCCAGTTTCAAGGTATTAGCAGGTGGGACCCTTGGCTGTTGATTAGGTCATGAGTGTAGAGCCCTTATGAATGGAATTAGCTTCATTATAAAAAAGAACCCAGACAGTTCTCTGGCCCTCCTTCTACCATAGCAAGGTTATAATAAGAAGACAGTAATCTGTGAACCAGGAAGCAGGCCCTCACCAGACAACGAATCTTCTGGCGCCTTGATCTTGGACTTCCCAGCCTCCAGAACTGTGAGAAATAAATGTTTGTTGTTTAAGTCACCCAGTCTATAGCATTCTGTTGTAGCAGCCTCAATTGACCAAGACAAAAGGCAAGACTAAAAATCAAGAGAAATACAAACAACAGAAAGAGATTTATAAAGGATACACATAATATAGCTATCTGACACTACTGACAAATAGCTTTCACAGAAATAAATGACAAAATTAAGCAGAAAACAGCAAACTTTGAAAAATAACCAAAGGAAAAATCTGGAACTTAAAAGTATAATGACAGAAATTTAAAGTTCAGTGGACAAGCTAATAGCAAATCAGACAGAGCTGAAGAGTATTAATAAACTGAAAGACAACTTAAAAATACATGGATGAAACTCAAAGAGAATAAAAGATGAAAAATGCATAGGGAAATGTAAGGGAAAGGAGATACAGTGAGAAGGTTAAAAAGTACATGCAATTGGCATTGGAGAAGGAGAAGGGAAAGAATGGATCAGAAACAATATGCAAAGAAACAACAGCTGAAAATTTTCCTATGATGAAAGATATCAACCTACAGATTCACAAAGTTCCACGTCAGATAAATATGAAGCAGCCAAGGGGAAAGGGGGAGGGAGAAACTAGAAGAAGATACTTTAAAATAACGATAGTCATTATCTCTGGCTTAGAGCGTTAAGAATAACTTTTATTTATTTATACATTTTTTAAAGTTTTATAATCAGAAAGCATTACCATCCAATTTTGTTGTTTATTATTTTTATTGTTTTCTGATGTTATTTTTAAAGTATATATCAAGCAAAATAGCTTGGGTCCTCCCTACTAAGCTTCTAAATCTAGCATTATCCGGTTTTTCATGCCTTTTCTCCTGTGTCCCCATAGCTTCTTCACTCTGTGCAAATCTCTTTAATATCTCGCATAATCATAGAGCAATATAATTTTCCATGAAATAATTTAAATAAGTCTGCTCACTAGAGTCTGGTGAGAAAATAGCCACCAACATCAGATATTAAGGGTTCAGATAATCATTTGGTTCCCCAGTGTCTGGCCCAAGCAGACAGTGGGCACACAATTAATATCTGTTGGTGGTAGACAGATGGGATGAAGAGTGAAATCTCTTTGTTTTTCCACATAATGAACTAGGGCCTGGGAAAATTACATAATTTCTCCAAGCCTTGCCTTCCTTATCTGCAAAACAGGATAACAACACTACCTGCCCGGGCTGGTTCTGGGGAGAAATTTGAATAACACAATTTTCTTTTCCTTTGTTTGTCTTTGTTTACAAGGCACTTAACTACCTTCATAAGCCAATTGCCCAAGTTCAATACACCTTAAAGAAAACACCACAAAGGTAATCTGAAGGCCCACTATTTGGCCTATTTTAGCATAATGCAATATTCCACCCCATTTTATGGGCTCCTGGTAAGGTCAACTTATAGCAGCCCATTTAGCCTATGGGTAGGAGGAGTGTGAGTTATAAGAATATCTGTATAGCTCAATAATGAAACATCTTGGTGAAAAGGGCATGGAGAGGGATTTAGCTCTCTTAACAAGCATGAGAGCTCATGAGATGAGAGCATTGGTGAATTGGCAGTCTCTACACCTGTGGTGTTGAGAGGCACGAGATCAGCCTTATATTAGGCTGGAGGAGAAGGCAGTCAGAAGCGTGCACATTTCTATCACTGACTCACTTACTCTGACTCTGTCTCCTCTCCTGCCTGCAGAACACCAGCACGGCGTCTCTCTGCTGAAGATTACCAAGCTCTGCTAAAGACTAAGATCTATCTATTCTAAGACTGTTTTACTCTCTCTAAGACTCTCTCTCTCTTGCTAAAGTAGATAGCCCTCAGGCACCTAAGAGAAATTGTTCCTGAACAAGGTAGCTACCAGTCCACATCCAGAACCTAGTTAAGCCGGCCCAAGACCTGGCCAGTCCTGGGCCCTGACAAGCAGTGGCAGTGGTGGGCTGTGACATCAACTCATGATGGGCTTCCCAGATCTGTGTTGCTGGATCTCACATCTGGATCTAATGTGTTGATTCAGGCTTCTGGGTACCAACCCTAGTGTCTGTACATTCATCTCTTTTAATCCTGCACAATAAAGCCTGAAAGCTGCATTCCTGTATCAAAGGCCAGTGGGCGTTATTCTGTCTTCCCTCTCATTTATTTCCTGTACTTTACAAAGCTGCACACTGTCTAGGACGCTTTTGAAGAGTATTCTAAGATTTCCTCCACCCATTCTTTTCCTCCGTTAGCTTCCTGGTGGGTACACAGACCATCTATATCTCATCAGAGCCCTTCCCCAGGGCTAGATTTCAAAATGATCTTTCTTTCCCCCTCCTATTCTTTCTCTTTTTAGAAATCTTTATATCTCCCCATTGAACAGATTCATGATTCTTTCTTATTTTATTTTTTAAAGGCTTTATGTTTCCTATTTGCTTAGTGGCATGGGTGTTTTCATGCAAATGAGAATTTAAAACATCTGCATTTCTGGCCCAAATTCCTACTTTCCTAAGTAGAAATATTCCACGATTGATAATAGCACATTGCCCTGATACTTTGGGGACTCATGCTGGGGACACAGACACACTAAATTCAGCATCCCCTTATATACCATTGAGCGAACAAAAAGACAGTAACAGCAGGTGCATTTCTCTGGAATATTGTTTCAGATAAACATCTGAACACAGACCTTCTTCTCTAGTCTTGCTTTTGTTTTTCCTCAGGGCAGCTATATGAGGTGGTTCACTAAGATGCCACTTTACAGCAGCAGATGTGATGACTTGGGTGGTTCCTGTAACGAACACCACTAGTGCTCCACTCAGGTCCCCCAGGGCAGGGTGCCCATCCTTGGATTTCCATATGTGAGCACAGCAGTTGGGACCTGGCACTTGCAACCTTGGGCATGGGGGCATGGGCACTCTCTTGCTGGGATGCAGAATTGAAAAATATCTAGGAGGTTTTTGTCCCCCTTGCCCACTCCAGAGTGGCATGCAGCCAATGACTGATGGGTGTGTGGAAATGTAAAAACTCAACTCCTTTTCCCTGAGATATAATTTATATTCCCCAGGAACCCCATGGGATCAGGCTGAGCCTGGGAGTTCAGTTCAAGACAGTCTGGCTTGGCTGGGCACAGTGGCTCACGTCTGTAATCCTAGCACTCTGGGAGGCTGAGGCCAGAGGAACATTTGAGCTCTAGAGTTTGAGACCAGCCTGAGCAAGTGTGAGACCCAGTTTCTACTAACAAACAGCAAAATTAGCTGGGTGTGGTAGCGCATGTCTGTAGGCCCAGCTATTCAGAAGGCCGAGACAAGAGAAATACTATAGCCCAAGAGTTTGAGGTTGCTGTGAACTGTGATGCCGCAGCAGTCCACCCAGGGCACAGAGTGAGACTCTGTCTCAGAAAAAACAAAAGGCAAAAAATAAGACATTGTTTATCATAATTTCATCTCCTTTGATATATCCCTTGGACTAAATGCTTGACTTAGGGTATTTTTGTGGAAGAAACTAACCTAAGACAGTTCTGCTATTGTTTTCTTATCCCTGGATGACAGAGTCCCTCATAGAAGGGATGAGACACCAGAAGGTGGTCATCTTACCCACGGGCATTAAGCCTTGCATGCCCAAGCCTTTTAGCATCCTTGGGTGATGATAAGATCCTGGGGAGGACAGGAGGCCAGATCCTTATATGAGAGCCTCCAGCCTCCTCAAGTACTCTTGGCTCAGGGTCAGCCCCATGCCAGCCTAGCTAGTTTAGCTGAAGGGATCAGGTAATCTAAGACATTGGGATCCCCCATATGAGCAGGGTGGACCCCCAACCCACCATCAGTGGATTCTCCCAGACGACTGGGGATTGTCTGTGTAAAGGAGGCCATCTCTGTACAACCCTGGGGCACAGAGGAGGTCCCAACAGTGACAGGGACTGACTTTCTCATGAGCCTGAATTATGGGTCTGAGAGCTGGATTTATGGGGATCTAAAGCACTAAAGTCACATCCTTCTTTCTCCTATGTGATTGGTACACAAGAGTCATAGTCAACATAAGGTAGATGAGATAACCAGGTCCAGAATGTCTATGAGTAGTGGACCTGGCAATGAGGACGTCGGGGATATGTCAGGCCGTGCAAAGATATTTTCAGGAAAAGTGGCTCTTCGGTGCACATAGTATCCACTTTTCTCTGCCATCTGGTTAAATCAATAATATTGAATGTGACAAAAGGCAATCAGCACTCATTAACCCTAACCTCGGGAGTGGTCCTGCCTCCTCATCCCCCCGATGAACACAAACCTCAGGGGCAGATCCCGCCTGTGAAGCAACAACAGCCCTTTCTTCCAGGATAGCACTTCCCATAAGTATGTCCCTATCCATAAAAGTAATATCTTTCCTAAATGAATCTAGAATTTTAATATGACACACCAGCCTCCCATGAACACATGTCTTTTCCTTTTGCTTAGGTCTCCAAGTTGTAAGTTCAAATTTGTAGATAAGAATGAACAAAAAGTCCCTAGGAACCAAAGAATCCAATCACTGAGGCCTGCTGGACGTCCCAGAAATCTGGCATGTTGCCCGCAGAGAGCTGACTAGTGCTGTGGACTCCTCATTTGACCCCTTGTATTTCACCATCAGATATTCAGCAAGTGCCTCCTCCGTGCCAGCTAAGGCATTGGCAGATGTTTTTCTTTATCATTAACATAGACGTTTTCATTTAAACCCAAAAATAGAAGTGATGCCAGTTCAGGCTCGTTTTACTAATATACTTTAAACAATTCAAGACTTTTTCCAGCTTCATCAAGCAATTATCAAAAAAAAAAAAAAAGAAAGAAAGAAAAAGAAAAAGAAAAGAAAGAAAGAAAATAGTTTCAAGACTTCCTTCTGATTATTTCCTACGTCAGATTTTATCCAACATAAACCTTTTCAATCAAACAGAAGAGTTAATAGTTCAACTAGCACTTGAAGAAATGTTACTGTAGGAAATTCAGTTTTACTTCTTTGGGCCAAATCAACTCATTCTGACACGGAAAGAGGAAGACAGAGAGAGCAGGTGTGGGGGGAAGAAAGATATGTCATTTTTCTTATTAGCACCCATTCTTCCTAAGTGACTAGTGCCTTTCTTAACTTTGCTTCTAAAATTATGAGACAGATTTCCTTAATCAAAAATAAAGTAAAGGCAATCATGGGGGCCTCAGATGAATTCAAAAGAGTTGTGGAAGTCTCATCAAAGGCTAGCAACCCCCGAAGTCAATTGTAATCTGAACTGCAACCAAGATTTCATCAGGTACAATTGATTGAAGTGGGTTGATCTGCTTAGCCTGCTGTGTTGTCTGAAAGAAAAATCTCTTAATCTACAGGTAGGGAGCTGAGCTAAATGGAACCAAATTCTAATTTATATGCTTCTGCTGAGAATAACCATTGGAGATTTGTTGGAATTGGAGCACCCGGCTTTATCATGCTTGTGTTCTCCCCGTGGTACCAGACAGAACTGTTAATGCGGACACCACCGTTTAACCGGGGCACGTGTTGTAGTTCATGCAGTGTGGCCAGTTGATTAGGGCACAATTATAGAAGTAAGATAATTAGAAGAGGCCCAAAGATGCTTCTTTATGAAGGGAGTAGCTATTTTCCAATTCTGGTCTGAAAAATGCTACAGGGCAGAATTTGAACAAATCCTTCAGTAGACTCCAAGTCCTCTGGGGGGGGTATCATTGTCTCTCTGCAAAAACATCACTGCATTCTTCACTCACTCTCACAATCCTGCTCTATAAAGGATTGGGCTGTATCTTATGCACAGAGAAGAGCAAGTGTGTGTGTGTGTGCATGCTTGTGCACACAGATATTAATTCCTGAATTTGACAGTTTCTATTAAGTCAGCAATACAAATGTTTCAGACATCGCCCAGCCTTCAGATAATGCTACCCTAAAATATACACTATTCTGCATTGATCAAAAGCTTATCTACTATTTTAGAGAGGCAACCACCTGGTGATCTAGCTAACTGATAGTTAATGTTCTGTTTGTCACTTGACTGGATCATCACAAGCCAGCTATCTGGTGAAGCGTTACATCTGGGCATGTCCGAGAGAGTGTTGCGGGAGAGATTAGCATTTGAACTGGCAGAGTGTGTAACAGGGATGGCCCTCCCAACATGGGTGGGATTATCCAGTCCACTGAGGGCCTGAATAGAACAAAAAGGTGGAGGGAGGGGTAATGTGGGTTCTCTCTCTACCTGATTGCTTGAGCTGGGACATTCCTCTGCCCTCAGCACTCCTGGTGAGGATTATTATTTATTTGAACTATTATAGTTAATAGTCTAGTTGAACTATTAACTCTTCTGTTTGATTGAAAAAGTTTATGTTGGATAAAATCTGACATAGGGAATAAATAATCAGACTCCAACTGGAGTCTCCATCATTATCTCTTCAGCCTTCAAACTACACCACTGGCTTTGCTGGGTGTGTCTGGGTTATAGAGGGTAAATCATAGGACTTCTCAGCCTCCATAATTGTGCAGACCAATACTATGCACACACACATATAAATATATATATATACACACACACATATATATGTATACACACACACACACACATGCCTAGGTCCTGTTCCTTTGGAGAGCCACGACTAATACAAAGCTCAAGACTCCTATTACAATAGCTCCTGAGATAAATACCTTCATAAAGTGTCTTAGCTTGGGTTCTCCCAGAAGCTGCCTATCGGACAAGGCTTTGAGTGCAAGTAGTTTACTTAGATGGCAATCTTAGAAAGGATCAACAACGGATAGGGAGAAGTGGGAAGTGACAGAGACATTTATTTCACCAAATAAGTTACCACTAGGGAAACCAAAGTTTAATGCCATTTTGCAAATAAGCAAGATGGTGTTGAATATGTCTCATTGTTATCCCACCCAAGAAGCCAGGGATGTGACTTACTACCTACCAACTGCCGTCAGTCATAGATGGAAGGATGCTGGTGTGAACATGAACTCACACCTCCGGTCTGCCAGATAGAAGGGCTGGTGGAAGAGTCGGGCAGGGTGGGAGGAGCATGAGGGTGGAAGCCAGTTAGGTTGACACACGCAGGCACAATCAAGTCTAGCTACCTCTTTCTTTTCAGGAGAGGGAAAGGGGTCTAGTTGTTAGAAACATCAGGTCTAAAAAATTTAATATTGCTATAATTTACAAAACTGAAGTGAGCGACATTTCCCCAATACCCATTTTGAGATATGGAAAAGAAAGGAGTGGGGATTAGAATAAAATCAACAATACTTTCATCTCCAGATGAACCTGTGTTCACTTTCTTTTCATCTTCATCTCATCTGGGATTCTATTCTTTTTTTATTCTTATTCTGGCTTTAAATTATTTTATTTTAATTATACCCTGCTTGCTTTCAGAAATGGTTTGTGGTGATTTACAAAACGATATGTGAAGCATACTTTTCTTTCTAATTTTTTTGGGGGGATTTTATGTTCATGAAATCTTGATGAAAGCCAGATGAAGACATGAGCAAAAATGTGATTCAGGGCACTAGACTGTCTCTTTAATAATAGTTGGGTTAAGAGTTATAATGAAGTTTATAACTGAGAGTTTCAATGAAGGGATAAATCCAAAGGCAACGAAGTTCATTACTGTGTCATCTAGCTGGAGCTAGGGGCTGGGGATGGGGGATGTTAGTCTCAGTTCTTAGCAGACTCGTGCGATCCACCCATTCTCACTCATCACCCACACCAAGGAAACAACTTGTGACAGAATTTTGGTTCTGTTTGGAAAAGGCATTATCTTTCTCATCAGGGATTTTTTCATCCTGGAAACCCGATTTAACAGGAGGCCAGTGCTCAGAGACAACCACTGATGGCCTCTCCTCTCTTCTTCCCTTTTTCCTATTCAGCCTATATTTGAGTTTGGCGCCTATGGGACAAACCAAATAATTACTACTCCCAGGGAGGTCTTCACCAACCAAGAACAATACCAAGTAGAGACATAATCCCCACAGAAAACTCTTCATCCCTTTCCAACCAATGGAATTCTGCCGCCCTGTTGTTTTCCAGTCCTTGAGGGTGTGAATGAGACGGTATCCATGTGAAATTCTGCTTGGATTGCACACACTGTTATTTATTCATCCAGCAGCAATTTAGAGGCCGAGGTTTACAATTAGCTATTTGATCTTAATCAGTGTTGTCTTTGGCCTCTGGTACACTGTGTCTTTCGAATACCACTTTTCCGGGGGGTTGGATAGCCTATTTAATTAGACAGCTAAAAACTGCTGGTATCTAAGAGACAGGTCAACTTTGAAAATTTTTCAGAAAGTCCTGAAACTTTTATTTTATTTCTTGTTCAAAATCAACCTGCCACATCCTCGTTTAATAGAGGAGGTGGATAACCTATATAAGTGTTAGAAACTTAAGCTGTTCCCTACCTGCTGAGCCTGCCTGGGCATAATGGTCTTCTTGGGACTTCTAATCTCAGGAGATTTCTGAGCCAGCTCTTAGGGACAGGCAATTACTGAGGAAAATGTCCCCCAGCCATTTTCATCATCAGCCTTTCAAACTGTAAGAAATGTAGGCTGCAAAACTGGTGTGCCCCGGGCAGTTCTGTTCTGTTTAGCCTTGAGGGTGAAGGCAGCAGCCTTGCAGCAAAGTCCTGAGCACACACGAGTTCCAGGCGACCCCACCAGCAGCTGGATACAAGAAGCACTTAGCAATTCTCATCATCACCATCTCCATCGCCAAAAGCCTTACTAGAGGAAGTTGTAGCTCCGAACCATGGGACATGGAACATTCTTCTTTAAACTAGAAAAGGGCTAAAAATAGGATTTTTTATGGCTTTATCATAAAATACAGAGGGTGCAAAAAAAAGTACCCACGTTTTAAGAAAGGAAAATAATCTCTACTAAATTTTTAATACTCAGAATATACTGATAACGTTTGTTATCTCATATATAGTATCTTGCATCTCATAAAATTGCAGAAGCGAAATGTGACTTCAGCATTACAAGACAAACATTCAGCTCATGCTACCTGTTGTTAAATGAGTGAAACCCCATGAGAAAAACAGAGGCCAACCCAATAACATGATGCTTTGGGCAACCTGCTTCTGAGTATCCAAATCTAGTTCCTCCCTGGCATTACTTCATTTATCATTTCTAACAACCTCCCTCTGGGCTGTCTGGGCTACAGAGCCACCCAATTTATTATACCCAATGTAGGTACCTTTTCCTGGGATCCAGGATTTCTTTATGACCATGACATTGGCAATATCTCCTTGTCCTTCCAAATGAGGTCTTTCTTGCCTCGTGCCATGGTATTTAGTGTCCAGTAATGAGTCAGCAAAGTTAGTTTGCAGAGGAAATTCAGAAAGTCTTGGAAGTGTTTTCTTAAACCCCAGGGCCCCGAGAAAGGTTTGTCATCGTCATCTAGTTTGTAGAAACTAGTGTGGTTGCCCTCAGCCCTTCCCCAGAGAATGCCCTACTTTGTGTTCATTTTTAAATGACATGACACAGAGCCAGAAGCAGAAATGAGAATAACAACTCCTATTATGTGGGCCATCACCTTCCATCCCCAAAAGCACCTGGAGAGGTATTTAGGATTATTTTTCTGCACTTTATAAATGGGGAAACTGAGGCTCACAGGAATTAAATGACTTGCTCAAGGCCACCTAGCTGATACATTGCAGACTTGGGGTCAAACCAAGTTCATAAAGACTCCAAGCTCCTCACCCTTGGCTGAAGATGGGTGAGGGCGAGCCTGTCTTCTATGCATTAGGGGTATGGCGAGGTCTTCTCAGAACTGTGAAAACGCAGTAAATAATTCCTTCTGTACGTGTCTCACCTCAGGGGGCTCAGAACAATTTTCAATAATCCGCTAAGCCCACAGAACGTTATTTTTGTCACTGCATCAGCATTAAACATTTCCGTGAAAACCCCAAAGTTCCCAATCTCTCCTCCTGAGGAGAAAGGCCGGTTGCCCCTTTGAAGCTGAAGGTCTCTTCGTGGCCTCTTTTCTTCCCAGGCCTTGGGAAGGCCAGTGGGAAACCTCCTGAGACTCCAAAATCCAAATGAACCCAGAGTCACCATTTTTCTTTAATTGGTGGAGGCCGGTTTGTTTTGTTCAAAGGCTCATCAGAGCCTGCAGTGTGAACACTGTGGCCCAAGCTGTAGCCCGTTTCATCCCCCTCATTAGGATGCAGGGGGACGCCCCAGCTTCGTCAACTGGGCCAGAGGAACAAAGGCAACATGGAAATTAGAGCAGGACGATGAATCCCCCACTCTCCACTTTTTCAAAACAAGATTCTGAGCATTTACTCAAGCACTTATTTTGCCATTGTGCTCCATACAAAGAAACAGGAAACTTCAGAGGGAAGAAGGGGCCTGGTTTCTTACAAGGTGGCCCGGGGCGGCTGGAGGTTGCTAACAGTGTTGGCAGGAGGTTAGGCTTGGCCTCAAGGCGGAGGAGGAGGACACCCCTTGTGACGGAGGAGGTTGCCCTGGCACAGGGGAAAGTTCTTCCTCCTTGGGAAATAATCTAGGGAGGGCGAGGGTGGCAGCATTTGAGGACTGTCCCATCAGGGACCCTCACACCTTCTCCACCCTGGAACTTGGCCACACTTCACCATTTCTCATCCTTTACCTACTGTCCCACAAAAGTCTGAACAAGAAATCCTCCTCAGACTGATGGAATTCCTTTGAAAATAAAGCCATTTCCAGCTTGAGAAAAATAGTTTCTGAAATGCAGATCCCAATTCTCATTTTGAGGACTGGCATTTCTAAGGAATAGCTTATCTTATAAATCAGCGAAACATTTTCGTGACCTTTTTCTCAATACCTCTCTAAAGCTTAAATACGTATACCCTTTGAGTTTGCAGTCCAACATTCAGGCATTTATCTTATAAAACATCTCTACATGTGAACAAAGAGATACACATTCATCTCAGTCTTCTTCATAACAGCAAAAATTTACAAACAATATCCAGTCTGATCTTAAGTACTCAGATGAATATATGAGTGTACATCCATCTGCACAATGGAATACTCAGCTACCATTTTCCAAGTGAGATTTATCAATTTGGACTGACTAAGAAAAAATATCCATAATATGGGTTTCTTCCAAGGTGGCCCAGGGAGGCTGGAGATTGCTGACAGTATTGGCAGGAGGCTAGGCTTGGCCTCAAGGTGGAGGAAGGAGCCACTGCCCTTATGATGAAGGAACTCACCCTGGTACAGGGGGAAACAAGCTAGGGAAGGTAAGCCCTAAGGTCATAGCACTTAAGGACTGTCCCAAGCTGAAGTCGAAAATTCTGTGTGTACTTCAATCTACTTTAAGACGGATTTCTTACCCTTGATACTACTGACATTTGGGTTGGAGAACCCTTTGTTAGGGGGCTGTCCTGTGCATTGAAGGACGTTTAGCAGTACCCCTGGTCTCTACCCACTAGGTGCCAGCAGCACTCCCCTCCTGCACCCCTACAGTTATAACAACCAGCTCTGTTTCCAGACATTGCCAGATACCCTCTGTGGGTGAGATGAAGAACCATATCACCCCCAGCTGAGAACCACTACAATGACATAGGCAACTTAGGTTTGCATGCCATAGAAACAAGTCTGGAAGGATATGTACCAGGCTTCCAATAGGAGTTCTACTGGGAATCAGGATCGGCCAGGGAAAACTACTTTTTATTTTATATACCTGCTGTTTGCTTTTTTGGGACAAGTACTCAAGGTCTGACATTAAGTTCACAAGCTCATCCTAGAAAAAGTGCGACACATCTCATTGCTGAATATCACTACCATCACCTTTGAAGTACTCCCCTTGCGAAGCTATGCACCGACACCAGGGCTAGCCCACCCGTCAAAGCAATTTTAGGACTCTTTTCCTGGAATGGCCATCAGAGCTGTCATTGTATTACCCTTGAAGTTCTGAATGTCATAAAAATTTCTTTATGTCAATATTTCTTTACCTTCAGGTAAAGAAAAGAAGTCATTGGGGGCCAGATCAGGTGAGTAGTGAGGATGTTCCAATACAGTTATTTATTTACTGGCTAAACACTCCCTCACAGACAGTGCTGTGACAGCTGGTGAGTGTTATAATGCAAGAGCCATGAGTTGTTGGCCAAGATGTTCAGTAAACATTTTCCTACCTGTTTCTCTATTGATGTTTACTTGGTCTTCTCACAGTCAGCCAATGATTTTGACACACAATTTCATGAATTTTTGCAATGTTTTCACCAGTTCTGCTCATTGCAGGTTCCCCTGACCTCTGTTCATCAGTGACACTTTCTCTCCTCTCAGAAAAATGTTTAATCCATTTGTACACTGCCATTTTCCTCATATCATTATCCCCAAAAGGGGGGCTAATATGTTCCTGATCTCACTTCTACTCTTGCTAAGTTTAACAAGAAATTTAATGTTTGTTCATTGCTTAAATTCAAGTTCCAACATACTCAAAATGGCACATAACACACAACAACAATGAACACCATTGTTCACTGTTCAACACTGCTACATGTTGGCATGAACACTGCTATGAGGCACTGATCTATTAAAGTTATGGAACCTTGCTGAGTTGTTTGTACAGTGCTGCAATGTAAGTGAATGGTGGCAAGTTCACGAACTTAATTGTCAGACCCCATATATTTCTGTAATTACAGTTAACCACCCCCTACATTGACTACTTCCTTAAGGGTCTAATTTTCATATGCTAAACATGCACCACTTGTAACATATCAGTACAGTAGGCCTAGTTCCTTAAGTTGACCACCTCTGTATATTGATCAGTTTGCTGCAGTGTCTTGGGTGCTCAACTTACAGAGGTATTATTATAATCAGGAAATATATTTCCTGTCTATACTACTCACAGACATAAACATACAGAAAGAAAATAAAGAGAATAGCTTCTGTTAAGAAACTGTCCAAGACTTTTTGCAAGAGAGATGCATATGAGCCTTAGCTCAGAAACAAAGTCCTTTGAGAGTTCTCAATAACAGGACACTGGTAACCAGAGCTTGTCAATCAATCATCTGGAGTCTCCCCAAGTTATACAGCAAGAACCATGCCTGAGACATTGTGAACTATGTGGGAAATGTAGAATTCTGGCCTTGGAATTTGAATTTGATGGGGACCAGTGTCTTGCACCCTCTGTTTCAAATCATTCATCTGCGAAGAGGACCATCCACCTTTCCACAGCAACTTTAAGAGGAGAGGTCAGTGAAACAGCATTTATCAAGTGGTTTCCCCTTATCAGATTTGGTACTAAATAAATAAAAGACAGAATTCTCATTAATTTTGGCTTTGGTGCTCTTATAGCTATTTCAAGAGTCTAATCCAATTTGGGTATTTCAGAGTTTTGAGAATCCCAGATGCTTGAGTTTCTTCCTAATTTTGAAAGAATTGTCCTGAGGCATAATTTTCTACTTTGTTAGTATCCTCATGAGGAAAGCAATAAAGTAAATCTGTTTCTTTTAGCCAACAGGCTACTCTGGATAAAATAGTTACAGGTTATTCAGAAATTATAAGGTAAACTGCTCTTGCCAAATTTGTGTGATGCAGACCCCCCTGAGTTAGTTGTAACTCATGCCAAATTTCCTAGAAGGAAAAACAAAACTGGATCTCATGCAACAGAAAATTAAAAAAAAAAAAATTTAGTCCCCCCCATACTGAGGCCAGTAAATGACAAATCAGTTATCTGCCACTAATATCTTTACCCTTGGCACTAAGGGAACTATGGATTTTGAACAATATTTTGAAAACTACGAAAGTAGAATTTTCTTGCCCATCCATGCCAATGTTTTATTAAAGTATTTGAGACAGTTTGTGAATCAACTTATGAATCAGTTCATATGACTTATTTTATATTCCTTTTTCATTATGTTTTTTCGTGATGAACAATTTATTTTTTTTTCGTGATGAACAATTCATTTTTCTTCCCTGATGTGACCCAGCTTCTTAAAGGCAGTTTGGCTTATTTGGTGATGTTTTCCTTCTTTCCATCTTTACCTTTGTTCATCAAAGCTCTCATATTATGGAGTCAGTTCAAGAAATTCAGCCTTTTTCTTTTTTTGTTTCTTCCTCTGAATCTGAAGGGTAAAGCTCAGGGCTTGCCACTGTCAAGAGTCTAGAATCACACTCTATGAACAAATGATGGAAACAAAGAAAAAGCAACATTTCTCTGCTCTGACTTGCACACACAGAGGCAGACACTCCGAAGTAGAACATCATTTTCTAAGCCTCTAGCATAGCCACACTTGAGTCAGCTGTGCCAAGCCAGGGCAAGGATGCTTTTAGTAGAACTCAATGGCACGGGCTGAGGGCCACACTATTGAAACCGTGGCTTCCATCTGCATTGTTTGCAAGGAAACACTAATGAAAATTAATTGGAAAAATGCATGGACTTCAGAGAGTGCTGGCAGACAAGGCCTTCATAGAGTTAGAAATGACTGTAGCAGACACCATTGGTGCTCTGCCCTCTGTTCCATTTCCACTGCTTGGGTGGGCCCCTCCCTGCATGTGTGACTCTTTCAGAGGACTGCTCAGGGTCTGCAGGAACCACATTACCCCCGTGCACGGAAAGCCAGGGGTGCCCAGGGCGTCTGTCCTCCTATTCCACCAGGGAAGCCCTTAGCAATGACTGACTCACTGCTGCAGGACATGAAACCCCAGCTCCCTTGCCTTAAAGCTGGGGCAAACTCTGAGATGTAATTTGTATTCCAGATATCACTGCTGGACAGCGCAACTGGGATTTTAGCCTGAAATCACACCCTTGCTTGGACCCCTTCCCTTGCCAGCCTGGCTCTCCCGCTTTCCCTTCTGAGTTTCTCACTTACACACACCCTCCTCTCAAAATTTGCTTGGGGGAACCCTGTGGGGACCCTATCTGTCCTCCTTTGCTTGCCCCTAAGTTTTGATTCTTCTTGTTTGTATGGACATCTCAGTCCCTGCTGAAGTTTGTGACACCTGTGTTGGGTCTAAAATTTCTCTTAGAAGCCATGACATATATAGGTTCCTGTTACCTGGCACCCTTGGTACATACTATCAGGTCACAGTGTTTAAGTCCTGTTTACAAATGTTGCAAAGTAGGCTGGACAGCCCTTGTGCCCCATATGCAATGACCTGCATGTACTCTTCCCAAGGGTGAAGGATTTGCCCTGTCAGATACATGCTTAGACTCAGCAGGTTCTAGTTCATCTTCTCTGGCAAGAGTCTGACTTTAACATCAAAGAATCATGTCCTGCCTTTTCAAGCACATGAATTAGAAATTCCTGCCTGCCTTGGAGTGGGTCATTTGCTTGAGTTGGCTTCCCCTGGTTTCCGCCCTGTTTGGTTGACCCTAGGTCCCTGAGAGTAAGTATCATTGCTCTGCTTCTGACTACTGTCTGAGAGAAGTAGAGAACTCGGGTGATTCAATGAAATAGGCAGGGTACAGCCAGGCAGGAGGTTGAAGGAGGGCAGAGTGAAGGGAGAGCTGTGCTAGAGACAGGCAGCTGTGAGATTGCAGGGTTGGAAGAATTTTCTTCTATGACTCTTGGTTCTGTCCCACCTCCCAGAGAAGAGGCATGGAGTGTGCCTCAGCAGGTCAGGATAAGCTCCTTCAGAGAAAGGCCAGGTAATCTTCTGTTCTGCTTTTCCACAGCACCTGCTCTTCCCTCCATAAATGTTTGGTTTGTCTGTGACTCCCCTAACCTTGTCTTATATTTATAGGATGTGCATATAATTTGTCCTCCAATTCAGGACACTTTTGAGCATGAAAGAGGCTGCACTTCATAATTACACTCAGACGAAATGCACAGACTGGGACTACCTGGGAAATTGGAGTTCATAATCACCCTACCTTTCCCCCGCCCTCATTGCAGGCCTTTAAACTGCAATCACAAACTATGAGGGGTGCCCTGGACAGTAACTCTGAAGTCCAGATTTTAGGGTGGACAGGGAGTCAGACTCTGAGCCACAGGCATGTTTACCATGGTGGCTCTCAGTCACTGACCAATTCTCAGTCTTTTTTGGGCTCTGAATATTCCGCAAGGCTATTGAATATTTCTGAAAGGGATCTGTAGCAGGTGAGGGTAGAAATGTCAATGGGTAAAGCTGGGCAGTTCTAGACAACCTGGCTCCGGAGCAGGACTGCCCTTCTGAGCACCACTCAATGGGAGCACCCACACCACGTGCCAACTTTACAGCCCACCCTAGATGCCAAGAAGCAATAGGCCCGCAGCTCCCAAAGCCCTCTCCATGCCAGCCCACGTGACACTGAACTCCCATGTGGGAGGATACTCACGATTCTCACACTGCTGCCCGGTGTAGCCTGCCAGACAGGCACACTTGTAAGACCCAGCTTTGTCAAGGAAGCAAGTGCCATCATGGAGACAAGGTGACGAGGAACACGCTGTAAGAGAAAAGGCTTTCCTCAGGCCACCATGCCACCAGCCAATGTCTTCAAGCCCAGCATCTTGGCTGAAGTCTCTTACTAAAGTCTTCTTGTGATATATTTATTCCTTTGGCTGAATTCATGATAACTACTATTTGAGGATTCCTAAAACAAGTGCTTGTTAAATGTCAAATGTTACTGGTATCATTTGACATTTTTGAAGGTTCCAGAAGTACAAGACCACCATAGTCTGAAAAGCCTACAGCAAACACACAAACTCAACTCCTGAGAGCAGAACAATGTTTGTATTTCTCCCCTAGGGATCCCATGGAGTGAGGCATCCTTGGATAGCTGAAGGTCATCTTCTTTCCAACAAGCTCTGTATGCCTCAGGTAGAGGGTGGGCGGGGGAAGCAACTTGAAGATGATCTTATGACACTATTGAAGGTATACTCAAGAATTTCCAGACTTGTATTCTGAAAAAGTTAGCCCCCTGAGATGGTAATGTGTTTAACTAAATAGGGGTCTGGGCTCAAATATGTAGGGAGAATGCTGCTGGCAATCAATGGGAATTAATGAGATTTCTTGGCTGCAGAACTTCCCAGTTCGATGCCCCAATATGCGTTGTGAAAGTCTAAACATGTACGTAACAATCAGCCTTCCCCTAAGCTTATCTGGCCTTAGAACCCACATTAAATGAAGCATCCTGAGGACTTTTTTTTTTTTTTTTTTAAAGGAAACACCAGTCTGTGTGTTCTCCATCTGTCTTACGTTCATTTATTCCAGTGTAGAAATATATCCCTTGGCTCAGTTCAACAAATCTGTTTTGAGCCCTTACTCTATGGAAGGTGCTAGAGAAATACAAAGATGAATGGGACATCCTACTTACCACATGAAAGCTATCTGAAGAAAAGTATACAACAACTACCACCTGAAGTGTACATAATAGTTAGTGTTTTAGGAGGAAAGAAGGGAGAGTGCTACAAGACATTCAAAAAAGGACAAAATCACTGCTTACTAGAGCAAGAGAAAAGATTTAGCAGAGGAGGAAGAATGTGATACGCACTCACAGGATGGGTTTAGATGTGCAAGTTCAAGTTCAAGACAGGCAAATTTAGTCAGAGAAGTAACTAGAGTGCAAGTGGACAGGTGGGGGTATTTGAGGAAGGAGAAGTGGGCTGTCTAACTGCATTGCCAAAATGCAGGCCAGTCTTCCCAAAGTTCTCCAGGGGAAGTTGAGAAGCCCCTTTCAGAGGAGGAAGAGACCCTCCTGACCCTTCCTCATCCCTGAGGCTACAAGTTGGCCAGTTGTCACTTTCCACAGAAGGCCTCCCTGACAGCCAGCTCTTGCTGACAGCTGTAAGTACCCACAGACACACCTGCCATGGGTCTCAGCTCAGCCTAAGTCAAGAGGCAACGATTCACCCACAGGCTGATCACATCACAACACCAAAGCATTAGGACCTTGAGGCCACTCCCAAGCCCTGCACAGCTCCACAGCCACAGCATGGGCAGGAACAGGCAAAAAGACCATCTGGAGCAAGTGCCAAGTGCTGTGGGCAACATCCTATGGGAGGGACAGATGAGCACTGAGGTCTGCCTGTCTTGCTAAATGAATGGGACTGAAGAAACTGATTATACAGCCACTTACCTCCTTTCCTGAGATTGTCACATCATACCTTATACATAAGGATGCCTTAATGATCAGAATGCCATTATAAGGTTTTCTGTTTGGTTGGGTTTTTGTTGTTTTTTGTTGTTGTTATTGTTGTTGTTGTTGTTTTTGAGACAGAGTCACACTCTGTCACCCCAGCTAGACTGTCACAGCATTAGCCTAGCTCATAGCAGCTTCAAACTCCTGGACTCAAGCAATCCTCCTGCCTCAGCCTCCAGAGCAGCTGGGACTACAGGGACCCTCTACAACACCTGGCTAGTTTTTTTTCTATTTTTATTAGAGACGAGGTGTCACTCTTACTTAGGCTGGCCTTAAACTCCTGAAGACTATAAGAATTTTAAATACAGTATTTTTTTAAATCGAACCTAAAACTTATTTTGTAAAACCTGATGTGATCCAAACTCAGAACAAAGAAAGTGGGGTGATTTCTTAGGAGGAAGCATTAAGGTCATTTTGGTCAAGTTCTGCTTCCTAATATAACAGGAGAAGGAGTGAAAGGTAGGCTTAAAGTTACTCATCAAATAAATGACATTTGCCATTGCAATTTAAGACTTGTAATCCTATTTTACAGATGGCAAACAGAGGGGAAAAGTACCCCTGGGGTTGGGTGGCTCTTGGGTGCTCACTGTGTACCAGACTATACTCAGCACTTCATTTGTTCTGTCTCCCAGAGCCTCCCTAAGGGGGAAGGATATATAGCTATTCCCTTATCACTGATAAGAAGACGGAGGCCCAGAGAGTGAAAGAACTTACCCAAGGTCACACAGCTCAATCTGATCTGCCAGGGACCTAAAGCCAATGCTGTTACTATGACAGGCCCCCTCCTGTGAGCTCTACAGCCAACCTGCTTGGCCCCTAATCTCCAACTCTACCCCCATAGCCCGTGACCTGGGAGAGATTATCCAGCCTCTCTATGCTCCAGGCAACTCACCTGCATAAGGAAAATAATAATTCCAAGTTATGGTTCTAGGTGAGCTTTTCTGAAATTCACCTTCCCGTTTCTTCCTTTTTTTCCTTCCTGCTTCGGGGAGCCCAACATGCTAGGTTTTAACAAGGCTGAGCAGGGAGAAGGGAGGTCCACCAAAAGGGGACCAAGTCTCCATGGCCTTTACCTGTGATCTCCTCAAAAATGGCATGGAAGCCGTCGAAGTTCTTGGAGCCATCGGAATGGAAGAGGACATGGAGTGAGGAGCCAGTGCTCTGGATGGGAGCTGGACGCTCATTGCCACAGACACGCTTGATGACCGGACCATCGCTGTTGTCTCCATCGCGGACCTCAACATAGTCATACTGGCACATGTAGTCAAACTCCAGGCTCAACATGACAAACCTGCGGGCAGAGAGGGAGACAGAAGGAAACGTGCCCTGGGCATGGTCAAGGCCAGACGATGAACAGGTCTTGGGAACAGATGATACCGTTGGCCTGATCTGTCAGGAAAGTGGTTTTAGGGCACTGGAGATCAGATGAATTCCTTGAACAGAGGAGTACAGAAGTATTTTGTGCATACTGTTTGCATGTGTACACACACGTATGCCCAGGTGGAGGGAGATGCATGATCCATGCTAAGAATATTCATCTGTTCTGGTCCCTCTTCCCGGGATACTTTTCCTCCCAATCTGGCTGGTTCGTTCCCATCCTCAAACCTAAGCTTACACATCCCCTCTTCAAAGAAGTTTGCCTCACCACTCTGATCTGGAGGAAAACTCTTGTTTTCTTCATAATGTAGACCCAAATTTTAATTTCTTATATTTATCACCTTGACTGTTTTTTTGGTCTGTCTGCTCCACTAGCCTGCATGTCTAAGAACATTTGTCTTGCTCCATCATCGTTTTCACAGCACCCAGCACAGTGCTTAGCACGGGGAGATGCTAAACAAATATTGTTGGATACAGAGTAGATAACTCAATGGGTATTATATTTTATAGTTGGAAAATAGAAAAAGCTCATACTGTTTTGTAACACTAAGCAAAGGAAAAAAACTCCTGCACACTCAGCTGTTTGATGGAAGATCAGAAGGCAATTGTCTTCTGGCTAACAGAATCATTCTTACCCCAAAGAGTAGAGGAAGTAGCAGAAATCAGAATTTCAGGGTTTAAGGAGATGGGATACATCTGTATTTGTCTAAAAGAGGTCTTGGGTCTGAACACATCAGGAGACATCAGATTGGAAGTGCAAACGACAACACCAAACCTCCAATTCCAAGAGACGAGAAAAGCAGCAGCCTCAACCCAGGGCAAGAGAGGACAAGACAGTTTTCATAGATCCCCAAGAAACTGTCTGAGGATTAAGTTCATGTCTATATCGTCTCTCTACACTCTACAGAAGAAGTAGAAATACACAGAAAGGCTCAGAATTGCCACCCGAAAAGTTGGGACTAGGGTTATTTCTACCACCTGGGGCAAACCTCCGCACGCCGGGAATAGAGGACACTGCAACAGAGGGACAACCAGTGTACTTTAAATGATCTAAAAGCTCCTAGTAACAAAGAAACCCAATAACTGAGTCCAATCATTATTGACAGGCCTTTGCCAGGTAAGTCCCATGAAATGCACTTTGTGAAATGTGCTCTAATATCTAAGACGACATCTGACTTCTCATCCAGAGCCACCGCGCACTCACTGTGGGCCCTGAGGAATCAGTTCCTCTCTTGTCCTTGATGTCCTTGTCTGAAAAGTGAGGTAAAGGCCACCTCCTAACAGAGACCTCAGCTTTATTTGAAGCTGAAATAAGACGCTGCAACTGTACTTGCATTCCTGCATACATTTCTTTGTTCACTTGCGCAACACGTATTTTAGAGGTTGGCTCTGTGCACCAGACACTACCCTTGGTGCTCTCAGCATAACAGTGACCCAACTAGACGCAGTGCCTGTCCTCAGGGAGAGGAGTTCTGATTTAGAAGACAGATAATGAGCAAGGACACCAAAACTCAGTGCTATGAATAAAATCAGGGAAGAGCACAAAGAGTGACTTGGGCTGGGGGAAGGGTTAAGTTTCTGACATGTTGTAGTCACGTAAAAACTCTGTGAGGATGTGACATCAGGGCAGAGATTCGAATGGTGCCAGGAAGCCAGCCGTGCCAAGGTCCCGAGGCAGGGCAAGCCAGACAGAGGAGTCCGTAAGTGCAAAGGCCCTGCGGCACTCGTGAACTCCACATTTTTGAGGAACTGAAAGAAAGCCAGGGATGCAAGAAGATGGTGAGTGGAAGATGATCCATTGATTCTGCACGGTAGGGAATTTGGATTTGATTCCAAACCCAATAGAAAGCCACTGGCAGTTTTCAACAAGAGAATAATGATCAGATTTGGGATATTAAAGGCTCACTCTAGTCACTCTGCAGAGAGCTGATGGCAAGAGTGGAAGCCACAACAGAATCCCTATGAGAGAGGATGACGGCTTGAAGTAGAATGGTGGGGACAGAGACACAGAGACATGGATGGATGTGAGATTATTTTACAGGTAAGAGAACAGATTTTGTGGGGATTATTTTACAGGTAAGAGAACAGATTTTGTGTGGATATGGTAGGTGATTCAGATGAGACGGCAGCGGTGACTGTTGAGCTTTTTGGCTGAATATGATGCATCTGCTTCTGAGAGTTTCCATCATGATCATTATCCCTGGGCAGGAGGTCCAGGTTTAAGTGGTTCTCAATCTTCCTAATGCTGTGATGTATTTTCATTGTTACAAAGGGGTTGCAACCCACAGGTTGAGAACCAGTGAATCAGGCAGAAAGAAATTCACCATATTTCCACACCTCTGCAGGGCCATTCTGTAGGCAGCAAATATGCTTCTCAATCCCCCACTGTGCTGGGATTTGGGGATTTCCTTTTGCATCCTGGATCTTGGGGAAGCTGTTCAGGGGCCCTGAGGAGACTGTTTTTCTTGGCCCCTGAGCTGCTAATACATGAACATGAAGTGTTTAACACCTAACTTTGTCCTCCCTGGCAGACCTGGCCTTGAGCTCATGAGCAGAACAGTGAAGCCCCCTTCCTTGTACCTTGAGCCAGCCTTCCTCTAAGAAAGCCCAGTTAATCAGACTCGCTCCCAACCTCAGGTCCTCAAGGGCTGGGACACCAGCGACCGTGTGCCACTTTTGAGGGGATTGGGAAGGGGAGCTGTTTCGTTTTAATTCATGGCACCGCACTGCCCCTCGTGGAGGACAGAGAGCCATTCATGGAGCCAGTTGGCATGTGGCATCCTCTGGGCCCCATTATCCACCCAGAAAAAGCCTACTGAAAGCTTGTACCCTGCAGGATCTGGGATTTTGACCCTTTCCACTCTCGCCACTGGTTTAAAATGAAAGAGCTAAGTGGACAATGACCCTAGACATCCTAGGTGTGAGTGAACAGCTCTGGATACCTGACAAGGAACAAGGGAGGTGGTTCTCGGAGGAGAAAGGACACACACTAGAGTCCCAGAGCAGCTCTTTTGACACTTAATCACACAGCAAGTATCCCTCAAGCACGTACAATGTGCCAGGAGCTGCTCCAGGCATCGGGATGCAATGATGAGCGGTTCTTATGAAACAGGGCTCCCTTGCAGCCTTTTCCAGTAGTTACAGTAAAATAGGGTTTATACTTTGGACTATGGCACAGTTTAAACATCTGCAAGGCCCCCAAAACTCCCTAAGAAGAAACGGCTTATTGTCCATACAGCAGGGAGAGGTGGCTTATTTGTTGCAGGGTATCTGCTGTTTTCTGAGAACAGCAATGAAAGAAGCTGTGACAAGTATAAACTCCAATCTTAATATAAATATCCTCAAAGCAAGACCCGTGCCCTTTAGTTCTTCACATCCCTTCCTAGGACCCAGCCCAGTATGGGGGCAGCAGGCAGTCTCATTAAAGATTTGTGGATGGCTAGATTGATCTCAGGGTTTGGCTCTCAGTATTTTGGGGTTATCTTTGGGTACAACCATCTGAGCCCCACAGTGCTAGAGCAGTGAATGACAAATGTTTAGCTGGCTACAGTTTTAACCAGGCCTTATTCCACAGGATCACTGAGAGGTAAAGAGAATAGCTCCAACGCACATTTTCTGCTTTTAAGAAGAAAGAGCTGCTGGTTGACCTATGGTCCCGAGATCCAGGGCCCTCTACCCCATTACCGTTTCTTGCAACCTCAGACTCCTTGATTCTGTCTCTAGCCCCTTACCTTAATTGGATGATAAACCCAGGTTTGGCGTGAATGGTCCATTCACAGTGAGCATTTAGTGGGTAGCTCTCCAGCAAAATCTGACCCTTTGGTGCTCGCAGAACCTGGCCACATCCTAAGAAGAAAAGAAAAGTTTGGGATGAGACAACTGAGGCCAACAGGAAAGTGGCAGGAGAAGGTCCACACTTCTGAAACAGAATGAATAAAGGCAAGGAAGAAGGAAATTAATATTTCTCAAGCAGCTGGCAATGTGCTAGGCAATTTGCATAAATTAGTTCATTTAATCCACCCAACAGCTTGGAAAGGGAAGTGGTATCATCCCAATTTTCCAGCTGGGAAAACAGATAATCAGAAAGCCAAATAAATAACTTGTTTAACTACTAAGGGGCAGAACAGAGACTCAAACCGAACAGGGTCAGAATGTCAAGTTTAAGCCACTTCATCATCCTGCCTCCTTTAAAAGGGTCAGAAAGTAGATCTTCCCCACAGCTGTATTATCCACAGACACCCCACCCCCGCCCACAGCCAGTCAGGAAATCCATGTGTTAATTTATTCTGTGAGTAATTATGTAATAAATGCCTTTTTAATGTATGACATTGGATGGGAGAGAATCTTTCCAACCAGTTGGACTGGATTGATAGTTTTCAAATTTTTTCTTGCTCCCAATCCCTTTTGTTCAAACAAACTCTTATCAAGACCACCAATAAAAGAGAACAGGGATCAAAGAGGGCCTTCTAGATGAAACAGAAGCAGAAGTAAGAGCTAAAGCCATCCCACCCCCAAGGCTGCTAAGTTACTGCCAATGAAGCCCTAAGGTTTGAAAAGCACTGGACTGTGTGTGTAGTCTTTACACTGTATCATATTTTCTGGTGTTGAAATAAGCACCAGCATGGAAGATGCACCATATTTTTGCATCCAAGAGTTTGGAGGAAATGTCTTAAAGTGGTTTCCAGAAAAAAATTATTTGGGTCATGCAATAATGATATTCTCTAACTGGTGTTGGGAAACTATGATCCCTGGGCCAGATTCAGCCCAACGATTGTTTTCGTAAATAAAGATTTATTGGAATACAATCATACCCATTTAATTATATATTGTCTTTAACTAGAGAACTTCTGCACTATCATGGCAGAGTTGAATGGTAGAGGCAAGAGACAGTAGGACCCACAGAGATGAAAAAGTATCATAAAATCTGTAAATGCGATTATGTTCAATAACCGTCCCCCCAAACTACTGCTCCATGACAAATGACAGTGGTAATATTTCTTTCTTTCCTTTTTTTTTAAAGACAAAGTCTCACTCTGTTCCCCAGGCTAGAGAGCAGTAGTGCAACCATAACTCACTGCAGCCTTGAACTCCTCACTTTAAGCAATTTTTCCACCTCACCTTCCCAAAGTGCTCCAACTACACCTGACTAATTATTTTATTTTTTTGTAGACAAAGAGTCGCACTATGTTGCTCAGGCTCCTCTTGAACTCCTGACCTCAAGTGATCTTCCCACCTCGGCCTCCCAAAGTGCCGGGATTACAGGCAGGAGCCATCATGCCCGGCGACAGTAGTAATATTTCCACAATGTTAGGAAAGGAGCCCAAACTCTGCTTTTGACAAGCTGGGAGTTCTGAGGCTTGATCCTTTTGCAAGAACTACTGCTAGGTTGTCTAATTTGTCTCTTCACTCAGATCTTCCTTGTTACTGCCCTGCTTCCCCAGCAGGAAGCCTTGGCCTCCCTGGCCAGCATCCTGCCTGGCCCCATCACCTCTCTCTGCAACCTCAACCTCCACTCTGGGCTTCTGGGATCCACCCTTGTCCTTCAACATTCTATTGTCCACCCAGCAGCCAAATCTACCTTTTAAATAAATAAATCTGATCATATTGCTTTCTTGATGCAAGCCCTCCGAAGGCTGTCCACAGTGCAAATGCCTGCCTGTGACACTCCTTGCCCTGCCTCATGGGCTGCTGTGACCTCGAGTACCACTCATCTGCCTGCCCTCACTGCTCCAGAATACAAGCGTACTTTCTCTGCCTACCTCCAGGCCTTGCCCTTTCTGCCCCGTAAACTTAGAAGATTCTTCTTCCTCCATGTCTCTTCCCTTTAACAACAAAGCTTAACTGCCACTTCTTCCACGAGGCTTCCTTGACCATCCAACTAAAGTAGGCCCTCCCAACTCTGCAGTCACTGTCATTACTGTTTTGTTTCCTTCCTAGCATGTATCACTATTGGGGATTATCTGACTGATTTGTTTACTCCCTTTAATAGAGCCAGAGCTTGTCTAGCTTGTGCCCCTAGAATGCTCTCTGCCATGTAACAGGTGCTCAGGAAATATTTGTTGGATGAATGAGTGATGATAATTGTTATTGGCCAGGCACCGACTAAAAGCTTTACAAGTATTTTGTTGTTTAAGCCTCATAAGAATGCTAAGAGGACATTTGTTTTCCCATTTCCCGGATGCAGAACATTAAGGATGGAGAAATAAAGTGACTTCCCCAAGCTCAGAGGCTAGGAAGTCAGAAGACCTTCTAGATCATGGCCCTAATTATCACACAGTGATTCAGAATAGAGATTCAGGTCCAATTGCCTCCAGGCTTGAGACTTAGCTTCACCCATCTTCACTAGGTGTGTGACCTTGGGCAAGTTATTTCCTCTCTCAGAACCTCAGTAAACCTGAGTCAAATGTGAATAAAAGTGACACCTACTTTATGTGGTTTGATGAGCCTTAAATAGATAATGCATGGAAAATTCTTCACAGAAAAATCAGTACATATCAGCCACTGGTATTACATGGCAGAGCAGAGATTTGAACTTGAATCTGTCTGGTGCCAATGCTGGGTCTTGGCCAGTTCATTCAACTATCTTAGGGGCATCCTGCCCTAGCCCTCTCCCACTCCATTTTGAAACAGCAGAAGTTTTCCACCCCTGGAAGAGAGACATTGAAACTTTGCCCACTCCCCATGTCTTGAAACGAACGCTGCTTCTTCCTGCACACCTCACACTACGCATCGCCCCCATCTGCCCATCTGCTGCTGGGCTGCGGAAGTAATGTGCGGGTGTGAGAGACAAAAAAAGAAGACTTCCTGCACAGCCTCCACCCCTCGGAGACTGGCAGCTTCCCAACTTGCAAGGTGTTAAATCCCAGATCCCTCAGCAAACCTCCTTCTGGGGACCCCTAGTCAGAACCTGCAGCAGACACTGCCAGCCTGCTTCTAGTTTCTTCCCTCCTTAGGGAAGCTGACAGCCATGCCTCTGGGCCCCTCCCCAAGTCCAAGGGGAGGCAGTGCCTGCCAGACCCCATTCAGTCTCCTTGGCAAATCCATTCAGGCTTTGGCCAGCTCTTGGGTCTCATGTAGCCTCTGCAGGACTCAATGTCTCCATCCTCACCCAGGTACTGGTCCTTGGCCATGTGAAATGCCAGACCACTTGTTCCTGCAGGACTGTGGACTGTCCTTCCGAAGTAACTGGGAATCCAATGCATTCAACATCCTTGTTGCGCTTAAGGGGATTCCTTTTCACTCTGACAGAAAGGGCAGAGTTGGTCCCAAGATGAGGAACGACTTCCAAACAACCAGAGACAAAGAGACTACATCTTGGAAATGTGCCTGGAAGAAGGAATATTAGGCAGAGAGCAGATGGAGGGGGCCTCACCCCTCTCACATCAAGGGATCCTTCAATTCCTTCCACTCCTGACTCTACGCGGGAAGCTACAGGCCTGGGTACAGGACAGACTGACTGCACCTCTCTGTTCAGGGTAGAACAGTGAACACAGCTGAATGTCCCTGCCAAGGAAGTGCCACTGGCCAACCTAGCAGGTGGCCCTGAATTTTAAAAACCAGAACAGGCAAAGAGGCTGAAAGATGTGCTCAGATTTTCTAATGATGCTGCTGCGAGAGAGGCAGGTGAGTGTGAGTGTGTGTGTGTGCACGTGTGTGTGTGTGCACATGTGTGTGTGTGTGTGTGCACATGTGTGTGTGTGAGTAGGGGGACCCACCAGTGAAGCTGGACTGTGTGCTGGGCTGTCAAATCCTGGACTCATCCTCCACCCTTCTCCATCCTTATAGACCCAAACAGGAGAGGCAGCTGGATAGACTCTGCTTCTACAGAGTCAAAAGGAAATCTTCATTCAATTCCAAACCAGTCAGAGAGCTAGAAGCTTCCCAATAAAAAGAACCTCCCTAGCATGCAGACAAAAGTCTTCTTACAGCTGGCATTTGGGGTGAGGGAGGGGATGGCAGGACAGAGACACACCACAAACTGCACACTTCTAAGAAGTGGTCAGGTTTTGTTTTTCTTTCATCTTTCCTCTTAGCAATAAAAGGACTTCAAGAGAGACTGAGAGAAGCATTTGCATTTTCTTTCTTCCATCAAAGAGGACTAAGGAGGCAGGTTCCCCTAAACTGCAGAGCCAGCCAGGGTCCAAATTGCAGTTTGGTCATTTACCAGGCTGGGTGACCCTAAACAAGTTCACTATATTTTCTGAGCCAAGGTTTTTCATCTGGAAAATGAGAATAATAGTAGTACCTACCACCACGTGTTTTTCTAATTTGTATGAGGATTAAATGAGATATTGTGTGTAAATCCCTTAGCACAGAGCTTGGTACATCAAAATGCTTAATAAATGGCAACCGAGGTTGTTATTTTCTTGAGTCTTATCTGGGTAGATGTGAGATATCATTTTGGCACAGGAATCACAGGGATGGCTCAGGTTTGAACCCACAGCTCCAGGGTTCATCACTGCCTAGAACCCCAAAACTATCAGGCTCAGAAGCCCAGACAATGGTGCCAGAGCCAGGGCCTGGATGACAGCAGACGAGCTGTCCCCTGCCCCTGGCCAGACCCCGGAAGGAAGCTTGCATCTTCCACATGGCTTGGCCCCTCCTTCCTGGCTACTAGGCCCTCAGGCTCTTGGAATGAGGGCCTCTAGCACCTGTCCCATTAGGAGGTGGTTTAGTGGGGAAGATAAGAGGTCAAGCTCTTGGGCCCAACTTCTGGATTTGCATCTCAACCCTGTCACTTACAGAGCTGTATGACAGCAGAAAATTTACTCACACCACCATACCTTAATGTCCTCACCTATCAAATGGCTGTGATGAGGGCTGCAACAGGATTGAATGAGTCAGTACAGGAAGGCACTTTGCACAATGCCTGGTTCATAATAAGTGCTGAATGATGCCTTTTATCAGGGGTCCAGGAGTGACTCCATGGCTCATCCTGTGATTGCACCTAAAACCCAAATCAAACTTACACTTTATAACACTTGTGTATCGACCTGTTTGCTTTGTGACACAGTTCTGTGAGAGCAAGGACAGCTTCGGCCTTGTTCCCACCTTTATGTGTGTTATTAGTACTCAATTACAGCCATTGTTAACTGAATGAGTGACTATATTAAATTGATCAATTTCAATTTATTCTTGTTCAGTCAACCCATTTCTCAAGCCCCTTCCCTCTCTCTGTACCAAATGGCCTATCCATTCACTTAAAAAAAAAAAAAAAAAGAAAGAAAGAAAAAGAAAAAAGGAAAAATAGCATCTATCACTTTGTTGTAGAAATTCTTTAAAAGTTGCCAAGATCCTCATCCAAAATGCAGACTGAGATAGCCCTGCCAATCCAACTCAAGAGACAAGCTGTGGCCAGGGTAGCACAAAGAATTTAGATTGCTAAATACTTTCCAGCACTTTTCCCTGTGCTTTAGTTTGGTTTATTTCTACTAACTTGTCTGTAAGAGTAGGCTACTAATTCCCTCCTCTGAATTTTCATCTTATTTCAGATGATGTATTTTTTAGTTCTAGGATTCTATTTAGTTCCTTTTAACACTTTCCAAATATCTCCAGAAATTTCTCATATCTTCAACCATTATATTTATCTTTGCCCATATATTCTTTAAGATGTTTATTTTAAAGTTATTTAAAAGTCTTTATCTGAAAATTTCAATATTTGGTCATCTGTGGTCTATTTCTTTTAACTATTTGTTCTCTTGAATATAAGTTACATTCACAACAGGAAATTGCTTCTTCCCAACAGAAAATTTATCATTTTCTTTGGTTGGAAATATCCTTTCTTCTATTTGGCAGGTAGAAGAAGTGATCAGTATAAACCAATAAGAAGTTAAGCCGGTTTGGGACAGGACTAAGGCTATAATCTCACTGGAACGATATTGATTTCAAACATCAGAAACCTAGGGAAATCTCTCTTTGATTTTCGTCTCTGCCTCCCACCAACTTTCTGTACTTCCAAGACCACAAAACGGGAAAACTGTAAGCCTGTGAGACTGAGACAAGTTTTCTGAAGCGGCAAGGCTACAGTATCCCCATTTCTGCTTTGTAGCTTAATTTCAGCCTCTGCTTGCTCAGCAAAATTTCATTTAAGAGACAGGTTGGTGGAGAGGATTGCCTTTGCTTTGGGCTCTTCTCTTTAAGTCTGACAGGCCAGCTCACAAAGTCAAAAGCTTGGCTGACTTCTCTTCCTTGTCCGGTGCCCTGCTCCCGACTTCAACAGTTGGCCCCAAGTATGAAGCATCTTGGAATCTCACTCACCTAGGAAGAACTCATCCCTCTGGACATTAGATTTATGATTTATTTTAAACCATTTTAAAACAATAATTTTATTTGGTTTATCTAGTGATTTCTTACTGTTTGAGGAAGAGAGGAGGTCTTTTATGCCTTTCTACACCCTCGACAGAAGCTGAGCTATGATTGATAAGTTTTTTGACAGCATGAAATCTTCTGCAAAGATTCAAACATTAATTCTCTGCAGTCTAAGAGCTTTAGCACATAAAATATAAAATAAGTATTCACCATACAACACTTGTCCAAGGAGGACTACCTCCTTGTGCTCAGTTTATATTCATTTTCCTGGTAGGGAAGTCTCTTTTTTTTATCTTTCCTAACTGGCCTTATATCGATTTCTTTCTCTAGCCCCAAAATGACAACAAACAAATAAACAAAGAGAGCTCATTTCACACATGCTCTGGTTTAGTAATAAGACTGGCACCCTAGGGGCGGCGCCTGTGGCTCAGTGAGTAGAGTTCCAGCCCCATATACCGAGAGTGGTGGGTTCAAACCCAGCCCCAGCCAAACTGCAACAAAACAAATAGCCAGGCGTTGTGGCAGGCACCTGTAGTCCCAGCTACTCGGGAGGCTGAGGCAAGAGAATCGCCTAAACCCAGGAGTTGGAGGTTGCTGCAAGCTGTGACGCCATGGGACTCTACGAGGGTGATAAAGTGAAACTCTGTCTCTAAAAAAAAAAAAAGAAAAAGAAAGACTGGCACCCACTATTTATTGAGCACTTTTTATATTCAGACTCGATATTAAGGAATTTAAACATTATACTTCATTTAATCCTTATAAAAAACCCTCTGAGGGCCAGTATTAGTATTTCCATTTTGTAAATGAGAAAAGTGAGATTTACAATGATAAGGAGATTTGCCCAAAGTCACAAAAAGAATAGAGATTCAAATCCAGGTCTTCCTGGGCCCAAGCCCAGGCTACTAACCACCACCTAATACCACCACCAATTGGAATTCAAATGGGCATTGTAATTTTCCTGGAAGTGTCAAGACACAAAAGGCTGGAGCAAGATGAGCCCCCATTTTCAATGACTCCACTCCACATGATTCCACACCTCCCCAAGAGGATACTACCATAACACACTACTTTGTAAGCTATCCCCCTTAAACTTGCTCTTTATTATTCCTGGTTCCTCCTCTCTGGTATTCCCACCCGGCAAACATTTGGGGCCATGGCTACTGCAGCTTCCTCTGTTCCTCTGCTTCTTTCCAAAATATTACTAAGAAGATAAATGTATTAAGAGCCTATAAATCCTCTCTCATCTGGGTTGCTTTTCTAACCTTCTTAGGTCCCCAATATCCTTCAGAGACTGGAATGTTGGGATCACTGCAATGCTGGCTAAAAGTACAGCATTTTGGTTGACTCCTGGCCCCCACTGGTGGCTGAAGAATTCAGCCTGATGGCCACATTAAGTCAATACCACCCTAGAAGTTAGCAGCAGGGGTCAGCAGAGTGGTTCCACTTAAGAACTCAACTTTTGAGTTGAAGAAACTCTGAGAGGAAGCCTTGGTTTTCATTTTGTGTATCAGCATCTCTAAGACCCAGATCACAGTTTCTAAATACCATTCCCCACTAACAGAAGCCAGGATTCATGGAGAAATAGCTGGTCCTAGGCCCTGGGCATAGAAAATCAAGGTGAACTTGAAACACTAGAGGGGAGAAAGCAAAGGAAGTACTAAAAAAAAAAAAAAAAAAAAAGTAGTGGGAATGGTTTGAATGGCAAAACTTGTACAATTTAAGAATCAAAAATAAAAATTATGATAACATCATAAAACAGGGGGGGGGGGGCTAAAATGC